>JAOEGS010008080.1:48846-59514 GCA_025447755.1 Corythornis vintsioides
CAGCAACCCTCCTGCCTCTCACCCACCTCCCCTGCAGGGCACAAAAACCAGCCCTCAGTGCCCAGCAACACCCCTGCCTCTCACCAACCTCCCCTGAGCAACAGATGCACAGCCCCACCTGCTGCAGGGTGACAACCAACCCACTGCTTTTAATGATGGTGCAGGAAAAACTTTACCATAACATGGAAGAAAGAGCAGAAAACTGCAAATAAAGTCTTTGAAGATGGGTTCTCCCATCATAATTTTTTTTTTTTAAGTCTCAGTATCTATAAGCAAGTTGGTATTTGATATTCCAACCCACTTTTAGTAATGCTAGTTGTATTTTTTTAATGCATAAGGAGTTCTCAAATCTGAAAATCATAATCTGCACTTGTGACTCAGCGACTACCTCTGTATCAAACACCAACTCTTTACAAGACAAACACAGAAAATTAGATGCAAACCTCTCCAGCAGCCTGAGTAATATACTTGGATTTAAGCAGTGCTAGGAAAAAAAAAATTCATCTTGTAAACAAAAAAAAAAAAGCTAAGGAGAACTATTGGTGTTAAGGGTTATCTGGAGACAAGGCTGATCTGTGGAAGGCAACAGAAGAAGCCACAGATACATTTAATTTACCTGTTTATCCAAGTATCCTTTACCCTCTGGGTCAGCCAAATCCCATATCTGTGGGGAGACAAAATAAAAGCCATTGTGATTAAAAATAAAACTTACTTCAGCTCAGTAGTTCACAGTGTGTGTCTCTGGACTGCTCCTTGCAGCTTTCACATGACACAGTGTTACTTGATTCTCAACAACAAAACCATTGCACAAAAGACAACTTTTTCCTTGTAGACTCCTGTGAAACTCAGACCCTGGAGCTGTCACCAATCTGTGGTCAACCTGATGCTCTATGAATCTGATTTACATTCCATCAAACCCCTTTGTGCAGCCCCCTTCTGCTCAGTGTTAGCTGCAGTTCAGCAAGTGTACAGGTAATTACTGCATTATCTCCTTCCCTCAGCTGGGTCCAGTTCAATCCAAGAGGGGGCTGGAGCCAGTGCAGAGGAGGCAGCAGAGCTGGGGAAGGGGCTGGGGAATCCATCTGTTGAGGAGCCATTGAAGGAGCTGGGAGTGTTTAGTGTGAGGAAGAGGAGGCTGAGGGGAGCCCTCCTCACTCTCTACAGCCCCTGCCAGGACACTGCAGAGAGGCTGGTGCTGGGCTCTGCTCACAGGGCATTAGTGATGGAAGCAGAGGGGATGGTTCAGCTGCTCCAGGGCAGGGGCAGACTGGGCAGGAGGGAAAAGAGCAGCCAGAGCCTGGCCCAGGCTGCCCAGGGAGGGGGCTGAGTCCCCAGCCCTGGGGGTGTTTCAGGGTGGTTTGGATGTGGGTTTGAGGGACACGGGTTAGGGGTGAACTGTGGAGAGCAGGGCTGCTGGTTGGACTGGGTGATCCCAAGGGGCTTTTCCAACTGGAATGATTCTGGGATTCTCTGAACTTACTTTTCCAAGAACAGCATCCGAGAGGCCGGATTTTTTAAGGAACAGAGCAGCTTCACCTGCCCCAACCCTGCCCGTGTGTGCTGGATCCACCTGGAAGAGAAAAGGGCACGTCCAGTTGCAGGATGTCTGGCAGGAAAGTAGAGATAAGAAATGAAATCTCCTGCCTAGGTCAGGAGGAGTTGAGGAGCCTGCACCACCCCCGGGAGAACGTGCAGGAGCTGAGCAGTGCAGTGGGGATTGCAAGAGTGGGGAGAGGAAACTGCTCTTCATTTTCCTCTAAATGCCTTAAGAACCCACCTGTTTGTAGTAAGTTTCATATAATGGATTCCCAGTAGAAAACTGAAAAACAAGAGAGCCATTAAGAAAGCAATGAACTGCAATTGCAGATGGTCCCCCCCAACAGAAAGAAGTGAGAGTGCTTTGTGCACTCCCATCAGAACCACAGACTGCTCTGTCCATCTGTCCCAGACTGCAAGCTCAGGGTAGGCAACAGAGGTGCCCCCAGACTCAGAGCCAACTGGCACCTCTTAAACCTCTTTTCACCAGCACTCAGCCCCAGTCACCCCCTCCTCCACAGCATGTATGGTGGGAAGGAGGTCTCTAGATCAGCTCTGAACTATCTGCCCAGGCCCTCCAGACCCCAGGGGACAATTGCTGACATCAAAGGCAGAGTTTTCAACACAAGGCTGGCCTGCCCACCCCCTGCAATGTATGGATGCCTATGGAACATTTCAGCAATTACATCCACACACAGACAGGGCCCTGGTACCAACTGTGCCTGTGTTGATGCATTTTCAGGACTAGGATCTGAAACTGGAACAGCAGAGAAAAAAAAAACAACAAACCAATACAATAAAAAACAAAGCAAAAAGAATGAATAGTTAATTAACAGATGTCACAATTCCCTGACAGTGTTCTTTGAGGATTTCAGTTTGGTGTTAGCACTGCATTACACAAAAGCTGCCCTGCCTTCTCAGGACACCAAACAAGCAGATTCCTCTTCTTCTCTGATGAGCTGAGAAATGCCAGAAGAGACAGAAGCCCCAACACCCACCCCTCTTCTCAGCTGCCTCCCACACTGCCACCCAGTCCTCACCACCTGCAGCTCTGGCCTCCACGCCCCGAGAGCCTGCCAGTTCTTCCTGAGATATCCAAAATAACTAATTATTAATGAAGCTCAAGTGAACATCCAATGGCCAACTGTTCTGCTTGGCTAGAAAGTTTTTCAGAAGAGCTTCCTCAACATCTTCAGTGGACAAATATCCATCAGCAGAAGCAGCCACTGTGTTCTTCCCCAGCACACCCCAAAAGCTCTTCCAGCAGCTGGCCAGAAACAAGCTGCAGCCATAACTCTGAAATCTGACTCATCTTTTTGCTGGCTGGTGAGTGATTAGCAGAGATAAACACCCTGTCCTGGCCAACTGGGAAACACATCATCTGGAGGAAAGGTGGAGGTAGGAAACAGCCTGGCCAGCTCAGAACAAAATGCAGCACATTTTAGCCAACTACCACCAAACTACCAACCTCTCAGTTGCCAGAAGCTGGCCAAAGACAACTACAAGCTCCTCTACCTCACTTGGTGTGTCCTAAAGCACAGAGCCTGGATACCTACCAAGACAGAGAGCAAGCCACTGCAGCAGCAGCACTGAGCTCCTCCCATCACCAGACCTGTCATCCTCACTTGATGCTGTCAGCCAGGACACACAGCTGCCTCACCTGACAGGTGGCAGGAATCCAGGGTGATGTGCTTAAAATGCTGTCAGGTTTCCTCCAGAGCAAGATACTCAGCCAAGTGCTGCTGGAAAGCATTTCAACACTCCAGTCTCTGCTTGCAGAATCTTACAGAGAGTGGTTTCCCTAAATTACTGGATCACTGGGATGAGGCAGACCAGCCACAATGGGCTCTGGTGATAAAACCAGCACAGCTGCCTGTCCCCCATCACCACACACATCACCACTGTTCAGAAGGGTTCTGCCACGTGCTGACTTCTGCTGGTGAGGAACCTACACGAGCAGTGTCAGTGCTGCACCCAGAAACACAGTGTGGAGCTTGTAGCTGATGAGCTGTCAAAGGATAGAACCTGTTCCACAGCAGCTCATCTGACCTACAGGTTACAACCCTCTGATCAGCTCCCTGAAGCTCCTCTCTGACCAAACCTTTGCAGCATCTCCCAGACACTTCAGCATGCTGGTGCCTGGGTGTTTGACCTTCACCATCATTTCCTGCACAAATGTGAAGTTCCAGTCTCAAACCTGTGCTCTGGCAGCAGACCTGGCTCTGACTTAACCCTCCATAACCCCCAGGGGCTGTAGGCTGAACATGCCTGGCCCAGTGGAAATACCACTGACAGTGAGAAAATATTCAAGGGAAAGTTCTCAAAGACAAACAACAACTGAAACTGGGCTCAGTTTTTCTCCAAATTGACTTGACATGCCTGCTCCTCAAGTGTTTCTGTGCACAGCCAGTTGAAACCAAGAGAGCTGAAATGCAAATAGTTTCCATACTGTTAGACATCTAAATTCTCTTTCATAAAAAAAAATAACTTCATAGAACACAGCCATAATAAAACTAATTTGTGAGAATGACTGAACACTTCCACATGCTTCAATTACCCACACTGTTTATAGCTCCTCTAATATGTTCATATCAATATTCTTAATTTTATATCCTTCTGAGGGAACAGGCTTCAAAAGTACAGCACATGTAACCTCTCCCATTCCTGACATTAGAGCCAGCACACATCTCTGTGACAATCATGAAACTGAGGCTATTAAAGGAGGAAGTTTATTAATTTCCAGGGATATTCTGTTTACTGCCCTGATTATAACTAGATTACTCTTGACATTTCCACACAGAAGCTTTAAAACTAGAATGTATCCATTGAATTAGCTGGAAAATATGTTAAAGAAACTGATATGTTCCCAGAACATGGCCCTTTTCCCCTGAACAGAACAGGTTATACAACAGAAAACCCTGCTGATGCCATGCCCTCAAACTCTGTCAAGCCCAGCTTATTTTACATCTGTATTTTGCACCACGCCACTGGGAAACTTCTGATAAGTCTGTATGCACGTGGATGGTTTCAGATATTCCTGAACACATTAATTTAACTAAACAGATGTTAATCAGGACTCCTACTGCTATCCAGAAGCTGAAAAGCTCTGTGATCTCCCAATAAAACACACAGCAAACTGGTTATTACCCAAGCATCACACAACTCCATCAAAAGATAAATTTTCAGAGCATCACAAATAAAAGTCCATTAACTACCAGCAGCAGTTGCTCTGAATTCCTGACTGCCCAGCCACAGGGTAGAAAACAGTTCTAATTTCAAGGCACTGGGGGCTGGTGAGTGGTGCTGCTCTTCAAGGAACTGTCTGCACAGGAGTACAGGAAGAATAAAGTGATCACACCGTTCAGGTTTAAATTATTTAGGTGAGAAATTAATCCAAAAAACCCCAACCTTATAACAATCATAACTAGAAAAAAACTGACCAAGGATCCAAAACCAAGCTCAAAACCCAGCCTCTCCCAGAGGGACAGCCCCCTCCTTCAGAGGGCTCAGCTCCAAGCTTCGGGGTCTTCCCCATCCCTGCATTAGCCTCCCTGCGCTGGGGGAAAAGCTGCCTGCATCCCAGCCCCGAGCCCTCCCTGCTGCCGCCCCTCAGCCGCCTCCCGCGACCAGCAGAGTCACGACACCCCAACAGCTCAGAGGGGCATCGGCCTCGCCTTACAAAGAGAACAGGTTGTCGCGACGGAGAACAAGAGTCCCGCGGGGAGAGGGAGCCCCAGTCCCCCCGCAGCCCAGCCCTGCGCCCCGGAGCGGCGAGAGCGCTGATCCCGCAGCTCCAACGCCGCGGAAACCCTCGGTTCCCCGGGGGTCAGCGCAGGGGCCTCCGCGAGGGGAGGCCTTTAGTGCCCCCGGAGAAGCGGCAAAGCCTGCCCCCGGGGCTCAGCCCGACGCCCGGCCACAAGCGGGAGCCGCCGCGTCCCTTCGCCGCCGCCCGGGGCCCGCTCCCCCGCCTCGCTCCCACCCCGGCCCCGGCAGAGGCAGGGCCTGTGGCCCAGCGCCGACCCGGCCCCGGCTGCACCCGCCCGCGGGACGGGGGCCCCAGCGGGGAGAGCCCGTTCCCTGCGTCCCGAGCTGCGCTCCAGAGCCGGCGAGCCGGGGCTCCCGCCGGCCGCCCTCGGCCGCTCCGCAGTCCCCGGCGGGCTCCCTCCGGCGGGCCGGTACCTGCTGGCCGAGGGGGATGAGCGCCGCCATCTTCCTGCCGCTGAGTCGGGCAGGGCCGGGGGCGGAGCGAGCGGCGGAGCGAGCGGCGGGAGGGCGGAGGCCGCGCCTGGCACCGGGCGGTCCCGTTGGGCGGGGCCCGAGGCCTGTCGGGGCGCTGCCGAGGCCGAGAGTCGGTGCGGGCGACTCGGGAGCCGCGGGTGAACTGGGGACGACGCGGCCGCGGTTTATCTGTCCCCGGCAGCCGCTCCCCACCCCGAGGAGCCGAGGCCGCTCTCGCCGCCCCGTCCTGCGCAGCTCGGCCCCCGCTGGCTCTGCTCGCAGCCGCCGCTCTGCAGCTCTAGGGCAGACTGCAGCTGCCCTGGGAAGCGGCTTCCAGCTCACCGAGGCAGGGCACTGATGGGCTTCAGCGGGATGACTTGCGTCCAGCCTTCCCCTGGACAAACACGCTCATCTTCACTGCACTAACCCTACTCAGACCACACCTGAGCTTGCTCGAGATCAAATACTCAGCATCCAGCACAAGACTGACATCCCCAACTGCAACCTGTAAATCCTGAACGGGGCCTGAGTGAGGCCCCATTGCTGTGGCCATAAAAAAGCTAAATCAATAGTTTTCTTAGGGAAAAAGGTGAAGGGTGACTGTCCCAGAGGATAATTCAATAGCTTCTGGAGTCCTTCACCCCACAGCACCCCTGGAATTGTCTTACAGGGGGCAGCACTTGGCCAAAACAATAATTTGACCTCTGACTCCACAGGCTTCGGAAACTGGGCTAGCTGAAGTCAGGGTGTCTGCAGATCCTCCCCTCTCCTTACCATACAAATCTGCTCTGCCCGTGGCAGGGTAGCCTGAAGGCAACAGAGAAATCAGCAGCCCTGGCAGCCTGGCTTCGTTTTGTGCCAACTTTAACAGTTAGTTCTGGAGGTGTGCAGGAAACACAGAACCTGAGGAGAGATGAAGTGGTGAGAAACTGCAGGTTCCAGGAGAGGTCAGACAGAGCAGGCAGAGGGTTCTGTGGGTCAAACTCCTCCTCCCACCACCCCATTAGAAAAATCAGAAAAAACATTCTAAGGTCTCTTGCATGCACCGTGCACACTCACTTCAGATTTTTGAAGGGAGGGAAAAAACCCCAAACCAACCAACCAACCCCAAACAAACCAACCCTGACTGAACACATTCAGACCCCCAAGGTCCCACGGGGACAGAGCTGGGACCTCCCATCAGCAGCCAGGGAGTGCAGGGACCACCACAGGACCAGCCTCTCCAGAACCCGAGTTGTGCTCATCTGGCACCACAGAGCCACCCACAGCCTGGGGCTGCCCTTCCTCGGCCATATGAGAGCCAATTGAACCTGTAATGGCAAAAACGAGCAGGTCCTGCACCTAGCAGGTCACTGCAGGGGGTTTGGTGTTTTAGAAGGGTTGATAAAACAAACCCCCTTTCTCTAGAGAATTTAACTGCATGATGACATTTTTATTAGAAATGAACTGGTCACAACATTTAACATGGAGCTGGTTTTTTAAATCCCTATTTAATGTAACATTGCAGATTCCAACCAGCTGTTAATAAAATCTCTATAGATTTAAGTAAAACCAGCTAATTTATTTGAAGTAAAGCTCTTCTTTCTCAGTGTTCCTCCCTGCTCTGATCTTCCAGACTCTTCCTTTCTAACTTCTTAAGCCCTTTTCAACCTGCTTTCCTCTTCAAGACACTTATGTTTATGCCCCTACTGTTTACCAATCTATCGGTTGTTGATTCCATTAGTAAGGGGAAGTCTTCATCTTGTTTTATTGGGGGTTTTTTTTAACACTATTTGTATAACACCAAAAGTTTCTGTAGAATCCGGTGAAGAATTCTCTCCGTGTGGACAGCTGCTCCTCAGAATGGGTGAGGGGGGCCCCTCCGCACCAGCTCCTCCCACCCTCAGCCGTTAACCCATCACCCGACCTCTGTCCAGAAAACACTCCTGGAAAAGCACCGTGGGCAGGGCAGGGCAGGGTCCGCAGCGGCTCCGAGCGCACGGCTGGTCTCTCGCACCACACAACCGCTACCGCCACACAGCACCGGTCTCAACGCCGCGCCCTCCCACACCGGCCTTTATACTCCCGCCACCGGGGCCCCGCCCCCCTCACGGCGGGCTCTGATTGGCTGCGCCTTCCAGCGGGATGGAAAGCGGGATCTGATTGGTTCGTCGTTATGCGAAGGCGCAATGCATGCTGGAGCTTGTAGGCAGCGCGCGGACAGGCCCGCCTCCCAGTCTGCCGCCTCGGGTTGGCTGGCGCGCGCGGAGACAATGGAGGGCGGGAGGAGCGGGGGGGGCGGGGCCGCGGTTTCCGGGGTACGGCCCAGCCGCGACCCGGGGCAGCCGCCGCCTCAGGGTGGCCCAGGCCGGGGGGCTGCCATGGCCGGGGCGCAGCGGGTGGGCGCGGGGCAGGTGAGTCGAGGCGCCGGCTCTCGGCTCGGTCCGTTCCCTGGCCGGTGTTGGAGCTGCGTGTGGGGAGTGCCCGGTCCGGGAGCAGGGCGGGGCGGCGGGGAGCTGGGAGCTGCACCGGGCCGCCCGCCTCCGCCTCTGAGGGCTCTTTGCATCCCCTTCTCGGCAGGGCCGCAGCAACGCTCCCCGCGGGAGAACCATCGGGCTCGACGCCCGGCCCCGGGGAGGCCTCGCGGTGGGTGACGCGGAGTTGGACGCGAGCGGCACCGCCCCGTTCGGCCGCAGCAGGTTCCTGAAGGTGCGCGGAGCAAACGCGGCGGGCGGGCAGCGGCGTTGGGCGGGAAGCGCTGCGCAGGCAGCGCGCGGAGAGATCCCGCCAAGAGCCGCGGGCAGCGCTACCCACGCGCGGTCGAACTCGGCCTTGAGGAAGGTGGCTCAGCTGGAAAACAGATTCGGTGCTCGGAAAAAGCAGAGGGAAGCGCACAACACCGGCTCGGGCCAGGAGGCTTTGGGTGAAGAGTCCTTCTCATCTGCTTCTCCTCATGAACACAATGCCAGGGGCAAGAAATACCTGAAGAGTGATGCTGCTGCCCGTGCTAAGGAAGAAGAAAACGGCCAAAGCCCTAAAAAGAAATTTCCATTTAAAACACAGCTGGGCTTGGATAGCGATGAGGAGGAGCTGAGAGAACTGATGGAGAGCCCTTTGCACTTTTCCAGTGGAAAGGAGGATTGGAAGGTTGCTAAAACTGATCCTAAACAGGGTGCAAAGGTAAAGGCAGACTGTGCTGGGTGATGTGTTTTTGTTCACACTTTTATGACAAATGATGCTAAATGTGGAGGTCACTTTTTTTTTTTAATAACACCAGAAACAAAATTTTCATTCTGCATGTGTGGCTCGTTCATGCTACAACTTCACATTTTAAAATTACTGGGGTTTATCCATTGTCATTTATTGTCCTTTTTAGTGATCTGCAAACCACAAAGTAACACGTGTCTCTCTTGCATGTTCTTCCAAAGGCTCCCATTTCACCAGGAACCCCACCATCTCCCAAGGCAGTTTCACCAGCAGAGCTATCTACAGCATCTTCTTTCCATAGCAGAGACTCAGATGTTTTTGGTGGAGGTTCTTCACCTGCACCCTCCCCAGCCAGCAGAAGCCACTCAGTGCCACGTCACACGGGGGCTCTGCCACGGCCTCTCACCAAGGACAAGGCAGTAAAGGTCACTCAGCCTGCAACAGGCCACCCCAGGCACGGCCAAAGATCACTTGAGGGTGATGGGAGTGCAATAGCATCATTAGATGAGTTGTTCTCAGAGGCAGCAGACTCAAGGAGCAGCAGCTCAAATGGTGAGTGAGTTCTAAGATGTCTCAGTAACTCGGTGTGGACTGTTCCAACCCCCTGCTGTCACTTTGGTACCAGCCATGGCACTGCACCCTTTGAAAGAAGCCACTGCTGTAAAGTTACAGAAGCTGAGGCTTTATCCAAGGAATTCCACTGATCTGGTTCCTTTTTCTAATGAAATACTTGGCTTTTGATGATGTTTAATGATGCTTAATGATGACAACAAAGCAATGACAATGTTCAGAATAATCTTCACGTGTCAGTGGCACCAGTGGGTCTGAGAACAAGTGCAGATGTAGGAACAGCTGCTGCCACGTTAAAGGTTCAGGGTGATTCCTGGTTTTTTTTAGCATTCCACTTTAGGATGGTGGTACTGATTCATGTGTTTCCACTTCTCTCACCTCAGGACAAGTGTACCGGGATGTTCATGCCAATTCTCACAGCAACATGTCCTTTGATTGCAGACTTCAGACCAAATATCCTGAGCCTTGATGATTTGGCCCCAGGTATCCCCAGCGAGGCAGAAGTGGAGCAGGAAGTGAGTGAAATTCCCCTGCTGGCCCCTCTTTCCCCCCTGCCTTGGGTGGAGGGTGGGTGCTCTGAACCACATGCTGCTGCTGCCCTGTGAGGCTGGGCTGGGGCTGCCTCCCTGGCTGTAAGGGCTGGATTGGGATTTTATAGTCCAAATTCTTAGTGACTGCCTTCCCTTGCTGAATGGAACAGCTCTGCACAGGTGACACAGAACAGCAGCTCTCCTATTTCCCAGTGAAGCTGGTGCTAGACCCATGCTCTAGGCTGTGTTTGGTGAACCTCCAACCATCCAGCTGTTTGTTTTACAGAGCACAAACGTTCAGATGGCTCAAGAATCAAAGAGAAATCCAAGCAAAGACACATTCCTGGTGGAAAAAGACCAACCTTCTCTTAAAAGGAGTGCAGCATTGGCCCTTTCTGGGGTGCACGGGGGTTCTGAGGGGGAGCCTGGCACTGAGGAGGAAATCTCTGAGCACTGCAGTGATGTCTCTGCCGAGTTCTCTGGACACTCCCCTCACGGGGAGGGAACCATCAGTCCGGACTACTCGGAAGACTTTGAAGTGTCATCGTCCACAGCAGGCAGGGAACTGGTGTCCCAAGCACCGGAGCGTTCCGAGAGCCGCGGGGGCTCCTGGAAACACCCCCCTCCA
>JAOEGS010008080.1:59614-78282 GCA_025447755.1 Corythornis vintsioides
CAGCAGGCAGGGAACTGGTGTCCCAAGCACCGGAGCGTTCCGAGAGCCGCGGGGGCTCCTGGAAACACCCCCCTCCATGCCCCTCCCCGGGGCCCTCCGGCCGGCAGCGCAGGGCGGCTCTCAGGGAGGCTGCGGTTCAGACGGTGGAGCCCCCACCCCCCCACTGCTGCTCACAGAGTGAGTGTGCCTGGGGTTCTGTCCCCCGGGGCTGCTTCTGTAGCCACACGAACAGTGCAGCCCTGCACTGGGAGCTTCCCCCAGCTGCCAGAAATCAGAAAGTGCTGACCCTTCCCCCCTCCTAACCCAGCCCTTCCCGTGTCGTCCTGTACACAGCACACACCTCTGCAGTGCTTGACCAGCCCCTGGGAAACACTTACTTTGATCCAGTGCCCGTTGCCAGCCACGTCCTCAGCAAGGATGCATTGGAAGGTAGGGAGAATACATTTCATCCTGTTGTTTTCCTGTGGTTTAGTCACCCGAGCTGGGCTGTTGCTGTGACTGCAGCAGGTCCCTGATGTGCACTCCCCTTTCTTGCAGCCCTGACAGCACACAGCCCGACGCTGCTGGTCTTGAATGACATGTTCAAGCAGCACCTGATGCTGACTCAGCAGTTCATAGAGACTGTTCACCACCTTCACTCGTCCCTCGTGGAGTCACTGGAGACCGAGCAGTTCCACTACCATACCCTGGAAGAGGCTAAGGAGGTATTTGTGAGAGACAGGACAACAGCCTGGAGGGAGCAGGTGTGGGTTCCTCTCCAAACTGTTCCAGGAGCTCAGATTTTCCCTTCTGTGAAGTTTGAGCTGCTCCCAAACAAGCAAAAGGTCTTCCCAGGACTGCACCAGGAACATTGGTTTCTGTTGCTAGTATAGAAAAGTGCAGGTATCTTGACAGGAAGATTAAGTACCAGAAAGTATCTACATAAGTAAATGTGTCTATTAACTGGGTTTTGTTCTGTGTTTCAGTACATCAGGAATCACAGATCCCCACCCCTGACCCTCAAGCAAGCACGTGAAGAGATTGAGAAAGCAGAGGAGGAAAAATGGGTTTGACACTTTGAAGTAAAATTGACATCTAAGACTTCCTAGCTGTGTATTGGGTCTGAGAGGGGAGACTGTTGTGGAAGAATTAACTCTCAGTGCTGTGTGTGGGGAGCCAGAAAGGTGCTGGTGACACCTCCAGGGCTCAGAGCACAGGAGGGAACAGAGGGAGCACGGAGGTGGCAGCTGGCACCCACCCCAGGCTGGAACAAGGATTCATTCCACATTACTGGAAGGATTTGTACTAACTCTGTATCTGGAGGAATCAGAGTAGAAAAAGACCCTGTCCTGCCTTGAGTGCTGTATTTTAACAGTGGAGAATTGGCCCTGGCAGAACCCAACAAGCATAAATGAAGATAAACCTCTGTGCCAGGAGAGTTAAACCCAACAGATGGAAACCCCTTGACCCACTTGCTTTGAAACAGGAGCCACCAGTTTAGTTTTGTTAACAAAAAAAAAAAAAAGTGTTTATTGGAAGGCAAAACAATAAAACTCACAAGTTGGTAACACAGAGGTGGTGTATGCTGATTCACAGACAGTTACAGTTCCACAACTACAGTAGATCTAGAACAAACTGAGATTTCACCTTATCAACTGAACGGGCTTGAGGGTTTCTGCTTTACAAAGGGCTGGGGAGGAGGTGACCACCAGGCAGACCTCTGGAGTAGAAGTGCAGTGTAAGGACCCAACATCTTGAGCTGGTGGCCTCTGGAAACAGGTACAAAAGGGCTGTCTGGGTGGTGGTGAGGGTTGGTTTTCCCACTGAGACTAAAGGAAGTTTCCCAGAACGTTTCATCGTTAGAAACCTGCAGAGCAGAGCAAACTGATTCTCTTCTACAGAATGAACCAGCTTTTATTGAAGGGGATATACAAAAATAGAAAAAGCTGAAAGAGTGTCTTCCATTACAAAGCTCTGACCATCCCTTAGAGCGTGTGAAAAGCTAAACCAGTGAACCCTTGTTCTGACCAGTTGTGACTGCAGCTGCTGGTGTGCAGGGGGGTGGGTGGTTCTAACAAGCTCGCACAGTGCTCACGGGTCACCTGCACTGCATCTAGATGCTTCATTCCCCTTTGAGACATTAGGATACACTGCTCAGCATCAGTCTGACTTGATCCCAAGGCAGCACCCCTCCACTTCAGAAAGAATTAACCTTTTGAGAGAAACAAACACACGTTATGGAAGCAGAGAACACACAACCACACCAGCTACTGTCTGTATTCCATGAGAGTGACCAATCCTGCAGCAGGGACAGCCTGGCTGAGACCCGAGTCTAGGATCAAATGGGCACCCAAGTAGAACATATTGCAAAATAAATGGAAATTCTTACACTTGCTAGACATGGCATAGGAACAACACCCCCCATTTTAAACACTAAATGACAACTGTCAAAGCACACGTCAGACTTGTAAAACCATGGTGAAATTATATAATTTATAGTTGACTCTAGACTTTAATCTGGATTTATACAAGTCTAATGTTTGGTAGAAGATGCAAATCATCTTTCTCCAGAGATCTTTTACTCACTGGCAAGTGTAGTTCCTAGAAAAGACTCTGCAAAAACCCACTGTTAGGATGATTTTCACCATCTCTGGAAAAGCATCTCTACTTTTTCTGAACCCTTCCCGCACTCCAGGGAGTTTAGGGCATTTCTGGCACTAACTGTATGAGGCCCAGTCTGACTTCATTCCAACCCCCCTCCTGTGGCATGGCTCCCACTGCTACCTCGTGGATCTCTCCTGGCTTTTGAAGGGTAACATTTGAGATGCAGGCTCGTGGTGCTGCAGCTGACACAAAACATTCATGCATCAGTGAGACCACACCACAGCCCCTCCCAAAGAGGAGATGCTTGAGCAGAGCAAGTCCCCACTTACCTGTGGGCTTAGCACATCCCTTAGGAAGCATTTAAGAGCTCCTAGTCTTTTGATTTGGGTTTAGTCTGCACTAAACTGGGCAAAATCACCCTCAAGGCTGCACATGCTTTTCAGAATGGTCAGAAGCTGTCACTCACATTCATCCCTGGCCTTCATCCGTGCGATGAACGAGTAGCTCTTGTTCCTTCGGTAGTTCTCGTAGGGGTCGTCCAGGGCAACCCCCACTCCCTTGTACTGATCCCATTTGTCTCGGATATCCCCTCCTTTAATTGGATCCTGAATTCCTTGTTCTTTGGCTCCCAGTCCACCAGATCCACTCCACCCTGCAGAAAGGCCATAGCATTGCAATCCCATAACTGATTTACTTTTTATTACTAGAATTCTGAAGACAAGCAGAGGTAGTGTGGAAGTGTCAGTTTCCATAGCAGGATGGTGACAGCCAGACTGAAATGACCCAAAACCATCCCATTTACTCTAAAAGCATTCATTTGGAGAGACTCTGGGAGCTTGCAAATGTCAGCATAAACCCTACACTCTCAGGAGGGCAAGAGGAATGACAGCACAAGCCCGTGTCCAGCCAGCCCTGCTGATCTACACTATGAACTGCATTAACTACTTGTATCTGAGGGTGTGGTGCCTGATTCTGTTTCCTGACCTGTATAAGATTCCAGAACAGCATCTTACCCATTTTCACCAGCATTTGATGGCCTTTGTTTTCTTCTCCAAGTCTCGATTCTGGTATAGGAGGCCCAGAACTGGAGCCCAAACCAGCAGAAGAGCTAAAGAAATAAAGAAAACAGCTTAAGATCTTGTTCTGACACAAAGCAAGGTCACGTGCATTCCGGTGAACATTATCATCCAGTATCATCCCATCTGCTCTCCTACAATATTCCTTATAAAATCAGTAGACTGAGGAGCTATAAAGGTGCCAGAAACACCCCAGCTGCTCCTCAGCACAAAGGAAATCAATCACTAGGAGAGCACTCAGGATTCCTCCTGCTTCCTGGGCCGGCGCGCTAAGCCTTGAGCTTCACAGGGGTTTTGTTCTCACAGCACCACTCCAGAAACAACCCCTCTGGAAGCACGGACAGCGTGGCAACAACTTCTGATTCTCGAGGCTTTGCCAAACAACCCGAGTGAAGAGAGAAACGAGCAGCTTACGGAGGAGTGGGGCTGCGGGACCGGGACCGGCGACGCCTTCCCGGCGAGTAGGACTTGGAGCGGGACCGGGAGCGGGACCGGGAGCGGCTGTGAGAAGAGCGGGACCTGCTCCGGCTCCTGGGAACGACAGCACACGAGTCAGGCACTGCTTCCCAGAGCAGTATCCGGAGCAACTCATCCAGCCCCGAGACTCCCACCCACTGCACTCTACCTGGACTGAGAGCGGGAGTAGGAGCGGGAGCGCGAGCAGGAGCGGGAGCGCGACCTGGAGTAGGAGCCGGACGACTTTGAGGAGCGGGAGTTGGAGCGGGAGGAGGAGCGGCCGCGGCTCTTGGAGCGGCTGCGGGAGCGGGAGGGCCCGCTGCAGACAGAAAGCACAGACACCCCTCTGAAACTGCTGCGAGTCCCACTGGGGTCGTTACACACTACTGCTGTGGCTCTGCACATGAGCGGGGAGAACTTGGGTGGTAAAAAAACTGCTTTCTGCAGAGGAGGGAACATTCCAGAAACTCAGTTATTCCGTCAGCGGGTTGCTGAACAGACAGTCCCTCTGCATTAGCACAAGGACTCTGAGTACCCCCCAAAGGGCCAGCAGGCAGCAGAAGGCAGCAGACAGGGCCTCTTACCTGTTTCTCTTCTCCTGACCTTTCCTCCGCCTCGCTCTCATCTTGGCTCTGAAGAATTCATAGAGCCCGTTCTGCTCCCAGCCTTCACTGCAAGAAATCAACCACACAACTGGCACCTGAGAAACTCTGCTTTGATCCAGCTGAGACACGCTCAGGGTTTCTGTTCAGATTCTGTAGGGAACAAAGGGCTTGGGCAAAAAAGCCTCAAAAATCTCAGGATGTGCAGTTTAAAATACAAGTTATTCAGCATTAGAAGAACCAAGACACGGGAGAAGAAAGAGGCACTTTGTGGTTTGAAACAGCTCCTCAGGGCACTTTCCTTACCATCCTGTCACTGCTCTTACCTGTTTCTAGGCCTGTCATGAGATGGTGGACTATAAAATGCCTCAACTGCAGCCAGTAGTCTCTCACTGGGGGGCATTGGGGGTGGAAGACGTATATCTTTAGGATCTAAAGGTTTATACTCATGGTCTTCAAGCTGCCAGGAACAAAACAAATCGTTACCATTTCAGCTGCCTTCTCCCCCCACTCCTGCCCTTGGACAGCCAACAGGAGCTGTCCTGCTCCGCACCACGGCGCTCTGACTGTGCCTGCTGCTAGTCAGGCCCCACCACAAGCACTTACTTTCACAAGAGGAGCCATCAGCCCAGCAGGGAGGTCAAAGTAGGGAACGTTTGGCACCAGACTGGGGTCGTCGTGGTTCATGTGAGGGGGTCCTTGGCGCCGCATGTGAGGAGGCTGCCCGTTAAACCCGTGGGGGGGAGGCCCAAAATCAGGGTGCTGAGGCCCTCCCCAGGGAGGGTGCTCGCTGATTCCAGGATGAGGCAACCTGTGGCCAGGGTGATGATGAGGAGGCCCAATTTCTGCAGAGTGGGAGAGTTGAAGCAGAGAGGAAGGCAATTAAAGATGCACTTTAATTGTGCATTTATCCTCACACAATCGTGAGCTCCAGCAAAGAACCAGAACTGAACAACTAGAGCCTGGCTACAGGTCACAGCCTGAGGATCTTGAGTGCATCTCCCTCCCTGGCCATAGCAACTGCTCTTGAGGCAACAGGGTGTTCTAACCCTAAGCCACTGCTTAGCTTGGGACATACTGTGGTCAAAGAGAACCACAAGAATAGCTGGAGAACTAAAGGTTTTGGATGCAGCAGGGCAGCTACTGAAGGGATCAATTTCTGAAGCCTAAATGCACACTCATGTCTTAGCAGGGGCCTAGAACAAGGTCTGTCTGGAGGCCAAGTCATCATGTATAAAGAAATAAATAAGTCAGGAATTCACTCACATGAGTAGGTGACAACAAAATACTTTTAGAGGCATTTGGAGAGGAAGTAGAGATAAGATCCTGTTAAAACAGAGAATGATTGACATCCATCCAATCACTGCTGGACAGACCATTTGCCACTAACAGCAGGATACCCTGAAATCACTGCACAAAAGACTCAAAATCAACATCTTCTGCAGCAGGACCAACAGTTTTTCCAGGAAAAACCATTACAGCCACTGCTCAACCTACAGCCAGAACCACCTGACTCATCTTCATCAGGGCTGGAGCACAGTGGCTGAGAATCTTTGAAAATAGCAACTCTTACACAGCACTGTAATTGCCCATTTCAGTAGCCTGTCATCCAGAGACACAGTGATCTTTAGACTTTACACTGATAAGGATCATTCCAGAACAACCACCACTTCTGCCTGTGAAACAGAAACCATCCTGGGGCAGAGCTAGCCCAGACTCAGAAGGGAGCTGTGAGAGCCAGCTGCACACAGCTGCACTCCTGAGACTGCTGTGTTCCAGCAGAGAGCAAACCAAGCCAGGAGGGAGAACTGGGGGTAGGGATTCAGCAGGCACCACCAAGCCACACAGCACTAAGGCAGATTATTTTTACCAGGAAGGAGGACATGGATGAACAAGAATGAATGCTTCTAGCCTGGCTTCTGACTGATCTATGGAAGGCACAGCTGAGGAGCCCTGACCCAAGACACCTCGCTCAGAGGAGTGAATTTACAAGCAAAGGCTGCTCCTCACCTTGGAGATTACTACTGAGAGTGAAATAATCACAGAAGAGGTGCCCTTTGATGCTGACTCGAGTTGGAATGACAATCCCGTTACCTGCACCCATTAGGGAAGACTCACAAAGCAAGGAAGCACCCAACTCTGCACAAGGTTGTTAGCAGCAGCTTCCCAAACCCCCAGATTCAAGCACAACAATCCCTCAGGAAATGGGCAATTGGCATCACAAGGGTAAGAAATCCTGGCCCGGCACACACTTTACCTTGAGGGAAATCCCCCTGGGGGTAATCAAACCGGTGAGGATAAGGAGGCCTTTCAAAGGGATGGCGAGGTGGGAAATCATCCTGCATGAAGCGAGGTGGAAAGCGGTTGAAATTATGCGGATGCGGGGGCTGGTTGAATTGGGGATGTTGCTGATGTGGAGGGAATGGGCCTCGGAAGTGAGGTGGCCGCTGCATTCGAAAGGGAGGTTCCCTCTGACCCCCACCCCATGGAGGTTGTTCGTGCTGGTTGTTCCACGGTGCTTCGAACTGGTTGTTCCAAGAAGGATCAGGCTGGTTGTTCCAAGGTGTCTCTCGCTGGTTGTTCCAGCCTTGATCTCTCTGCTCGTTCCACATTCCCTCATGGTTGTTATTCCACGGAGGACAGTGAGGTGGTCCCTGGGGGTGAAGAAAAGAAGCCTGGTCGTCAGGCTGCAAAGAGGCAGACTGCAGTAAAAACCATCTACACTCTGAAGGAAATATTGCCTCTTGGCAACACACACCCGTGGGAAACTTTCCAAATGCAAGGTATGAACAACCAGAGCTTCAGGGGACACAGGGACAGACCAAACTGTGCCTGAACCAAACAGCCCTACTCCTGGTTCTGCCTGTGCACAGGGAAAGTGAGATGGTTGACAAACTCAAACACAATTCTCACTGGCATCTGAAATGGGATTCCTGTCACACCAAAAGAGTCATCCTGAACCTCTCCCCTCCATCTCATCTCACAACTGTGCTTCTTACCTGTTGTTGGCCCCACGGAGCAACAGGGTGAGGCTGGTCAAACCAAGGTGGCTTATTTGGAGGAATCTGATCATGAGATCCAGGGCCACGTGGTCCCCCAGAGGCAGGATCCTGCACTCCAGAGCCTGATGTGTCATAGTCTGTAGAACCAGTGAGAGGCAGCTGAGATTTACCATCATCTGAAACAAATTGGGAGACTGTGATAAGCACCCAGGTCACGTGTAGATAGTAAAGCACCAGCACACCCACAACAGCCTCCATCTCAACTCTGCTGGCTGTGAAAACATTCTGCAGAAATCTGCTACTGGGAGAGGATTTCTGAACCATTTCACATTCATCTCTGGTTCTTTTTCCATTCAAGCACTGGACTGCACCAGCTACACAGCTCCAAACAGCTCCAGGCTTTTATCTCAAAAAAAAAGTCAACCTAGGACAGTGCCTCCCTGCTGAAAAAGGAGAAAAAAAAGTATCTCCCCAGTGTTGCCACCCACTGCACAGGTCCCCAGAAGAAGTCAGTACCTGCTTGTGTAACTGGAGCAGATGGTGGAGCTGAGGCTGGTGGTCCTGTGGGGGCCTGAGGTGGGGGAGTTGATTTCACCTCATTCTCCAGTGGTGGGATCTGTATTTGCTGCTGCTGCTGCTGGGTTAAGCTGTTCACAAACTCCTCATGCTGAGTTTTCAGGTTCTGTATCTGCTGTTGGAAGGCTACCTGCACAGGCTGCACTACTGTTGCATACTCAGTGATCAAATTTGCCTGATAAAACGAGATAAATGAAGACCACCAAGTTAACACAGTTACCCCAGCTGCTGATCCCAAATTTCCTGTATTGCTCTCCCTCCCAAGAAATGCCCAAGCCCCCAGGATAACCTGCTGGCAGAACCACCCAGCTCTGTTATGAAGATCAGTGAAGATTTCCAAAATAGCCTCTGCAGGCTGAAACCCACTGTTGATAACAATGCTGAAATCAACAGCACTCCCCATTCATGTGAAAATTAATAGCTGTGGCTGCCACATTTTTTTATGCTTCCAAAGTAAAGCTATGGTTTCTTTAGTCTCCTTTTCACCACACATTCACTTGCATAAGAAGAAACCACACTGTCAAAAATGGACATGACTGCAGCAGTTACAAATGCAAACAGACTTTCCAGGGTCATATCAGCAGCCAGACCAGTGAATATTTGAAATAACAAGGTCATGTTTATTATGTTCATAATCCCTTGTAAACAACTTTGGAAGGATTAATATTTACCTTAAAATACCAACACCAAAACCCAAACAAAAAACAAACCCCAGGAAAATGTTTCCTAAATTTGTTTTCAAAATAATTACATAAATAAGGAAATTTACTGTTGTTTTGTGGCTAACCTGGTACTGGCCGAGTCCAAGAGCTGGGCTCTGTAACTGCTGAATAATTGACTCATCAAAGTACCCATTTTTCTCCCATAGTTGAAGAAGCTGCATAAATTCAAGAGTGAAAGGGTTTTAGACATGAGAAACAATAAAAGGAAACTTGAGGCACATCATTTTTATGTCTCTAGCTTTGGGAAAATAAACTAAGATTTCAGGACTTGTCTTTGAACCACCACAGATGCAGATGCATTCATCATTACAACTCTTAAACAAAGCCCTGGTCCTTTAAAGTTCTAGTTTTAATATGAATTAAAGCACATCCTTTAATAGACTTCTGAACACAAACAGACCAGAAAGATCAATATGTTCTTCTCCCATCCTTACATTTGTGAGCTTGCCTACCCACCACCAACCCCAGTGAAGCAAAGCAGGATTAAACCACAACCAGATACTCACTCTGGCAATTTTCTGTTGCTTATCTTCCTCCACTGCTAGAAAACTGGTACAGTAAATAGGCACAACCACCTTCTGTAAAGCAGCCAGAAGATCTCGTGCTTGCTTCCTCTGGCTTCAGGAAAGGAATGGGAAGAGAAGAATTAACTGCCTTTTGCTGGAAGAGCACTGTAACGTTTGATTGATCTCAACTTCCACTGTACAGGAGTGGATTCATTACAGAGAGCTCCCTCATTGACCTTTTTACTCTGAAGTCTCATCTGGAGGCAAAAAAAACCCCACCACAGAGAAAGTAAAAGCTGGGTATGATTATTATGGCTGGACTTGATGATCTTAAAGGTCTCTTCCAGCCAAATGATTCTATGATTCAAGCACTTATCTTTGTGCCAGCTGTGGCCATCTTGACACAGCTGCTAAAAATAAGGAGTACATTAAAAATAGGATGACTAGTCCCACTAACGATGCACCTGGCAGACAGAGGGGCTTCTCCAGGGCAAGCAGACTGGAAGGAAAGCCTTACCAGTGATGCAGCACATCGTTGATCAGGTAGATGAGGTGCAGCCTGAGCTCGAAGTGAGCCCCCTCGGCCGTGATGCGGTTCCGCAGGTGCCCGGCCATCAGCTCGCAGTGGGCAGGAGACTTGGCATTGCTGAACATCCAGTTCTTGCCAGCCTTACAAAAGCAAGTTTGCAGTTTAGACTGAGTGCTCACATCAGACAGGCTGCCTAGAGCTCTGAAATCACACGAGGGAAGCTTTCAGGGAACAGCTGTCACCTCACCCAGCACAGCACAGCAGAGGAGCTGCTGCTCACCACACAGACCCCCTCAAAACCTCAACCTCAACTCATGCTCTGGGACCTAACAACAATCCTATCTGCAGCAGAACAAACTGCAGGAGCCATCTGTGTGTGCCACCCCACCCAGCAGCTGCTCACTCAGGCCACTCACTGAGATGGCATCTTTCGTACAGGTGTCAATTATTGGCTGCAGCAAGTTGTCAAATTCGTTCATATCTAACTGGGTTTCCTCCAAAACTTTCTGCATCTGTTGCTCAATTGCAAGAGCTACTGCTGATGTGACTTGTTCCTGGAAAGAAAAAAAAAAGAGAAAACACAGAAAAAAAAAGAGAAAAAAAAATATATTACATCCAATGTTCTTTGAAGAACTCAGAAGCTTTATCCCCCAGCCTCTCAGCCATAAGTATCTGTCTCAAAGACCAAGACCATTGCTATGTGACCACACAGAGATGTTTCAGTCATTTGGTTTGGAGAATAAAATGTTCTTCTCACTCTTCAGGAAAGGCCCAGTTCATTTCTACCTCTAAAATCTCCCCATCATGAAAAAACAAATGCTGGAAGCTCCTAGATGAACAGAACACAATCCAGGCACACTGCTCTCCTCCAGGAACTCTTCAGTAACTTTCAAGCACAGAATTACCTCCCACCACTCATCAGAATCCACCTGAGATTACTAGAATCTGGAAGGTCCTGCAGTTCCCAGAACTGGTGGCACTGGACAGAGATTAACAGTCATTAACACACTTTATTCCACTCTGCAACCAACAAGGGGCTCTGCACAGTAAATAAACTGTTTTAATCCCAGCTCAATCATGCTAGCACATACAATAACTGGTTCTAAGGAGATGCTGGCAGCTGCCACAGAGCAAAGCCAGGCAGAGTGACACTCCCTCTCCCCACCAGTCAGCAGGAAACCTTCCCTCCCAGCTTCTAGTCACTGGCAGGCTGGGATAAACCAGGCGACTGCTCCTAAAACCAACCTGTCTCATGGCAAGGAGGTGCTGCTCCTGCTGCTGCAGGTTCCACTGGCTCTGCTGGATGAGCTCCTCCACGGAAGGGGTGCCCTGTGGAGCAGGGATGGGTGCAGCAGGTGGCAGTGGCTGGATCTGCGCCGTGGCCTCCATGTCCTGGCTCTGCTTGCACAGCACTGGCAGACAGAGCAAACCCTTAAAACAAGCCTCGCAGAGAAGCCTGCTACCAGCCCACACACAGAACGGCCCCGGTTCCACCCTCGCTCCCCGGCTGAAGCCCAGGCAGCCGGGGGAGGGCGGTGCAGCCCAGAAGAGCCAGCGGCTCCCTGCGCGCTTCCAGGGGAATGGTTCCAACAGCAGCCCAGCCCCAGGAGCTGCCGCGCTGGGTCACTCTGTTCTCCAGGGCCCTTCTGAGCGCTGGGCTCCTTCTCACCACGCTGCTCGTACAGCCCGGGCCACCTCCAAACCCGCAAACAGGGGGCGTGAAGAGCCGCGGGCAGGGCTCGGCCAACTACCTGGTGCTCAGAGGACTGGAAGAGGCCGCAAACCAGTGCTGGCGGGTCAGAGCGAGGCCGGGAGGGAGAAAAGTGGCTCCGCCAGCCGGGGCCCAGCGGGGGCCGGGAAGCAGTGGCCGCGGGGGAGGGAAGCCCCGTGTCAGCCCCGAGCCGCGGGCCCCACTCACGCTGCTGCTGCTCCAGGGCCAGCTTGTACTTGTAGTAGCCATAGAAGTCGCCCCCGAAGAGGAAGGAGAATTTGGGGTTCTCTTTCTGCTTTTCCATCGTCATCTTCTCGAACTCGGGCCCGTTCCGCGCCACGAACTGCGCCAGCTTGTCGATGACATTCCGCAGCTCCTGGTCTGTGGAGAGGCAGCGCGGTCAGACCCCGCCGAGCCCGCCACCCCCGCGGCCTCCCCGGCCTCCCCATCCCCTCCGGGGCCGCGCTCACCGTCGGGCGGCAGCGGCATCTCCATGGCTGGGGGACAACGGGGCCGCTCTGTGGCCGCCGCTAGGCCGCAGCGGCCGGAAGTGCCGCGCCACGCACCGCGCTTTACGGCGGCGTCGCTATGGCGACAGCACGCGCCGCGTCCGCTCGTTCCCGCCTCCGGCAGCGCGCGGGAAGAGGCGGCCTGAGGGGAGCGCGCGGGGGCGGCGGGAGCGGGGCCGGGGCCGGAGGAGACTCCCGGGCACCGCTCGGTCCTGCTGCGGGAGCCCTCGCAGCCCCTCACCCTCCTCCCGCTCAGCTCCGAGTACCTGCGCCGCGGGAAGGGAGCGTCGGGGAAGCGTAAGGGCTAAAGCGAAGCTGGGAGTGCGAAGGCTCGCTGGGAGCTGCAATCCCGCTGTGAAGTTTCAGGAGTTAAGTTATACTTGGCAGGATCTGCAGTCACAGATAGACTCACAGCACCCTCGTCAAATGGCAGAACTTCTTATTCTTAACGAGACATTCCATGAAGACCCTCCCTGTTATCTCCAGAACACCTCAGAAGGGTGGACGTCTCCACATAGCTCATAACAAATGAAAAACCAAGCCCTGGAAGTGAACACAGATCCCAGAAGACTGGATTAAGTTCAAATCTTAGTTTATACCTCAAAGAAACCTTTCAAAATCCCTGCTGCCTCATTCCATCCCAGCACAACCAGTACAGCCTTGCACACTGGAGTCCAGACTGCCACGTTCCTCAGCACCCAGCAATGTTTTATCTACAAAAGGCCCCCATAGTTACCTGGCAGTTGTCTGCCCAAAGCCACCTGAACACTGGATTTGCTCAGCCAGGGAAGAACCCAAGTACCTGAAGTCACCAGAGGCTGGAGGGTTCATGGCAGGGAACCTGGAGTGGCACCCAGAACTTCACAGAGTGACAGGGTTGAGGTCAGAGCAGGAAAACAGGACCAAAAAAAGTGTTCATTTGCTTGAGTGACACATTTAATCCAGTGAGGAGTGCAGGGATTTTAGCAAACCCACCCATATTCACACCCATCTGTGGGGTACCAACATAAAAACAACTAAACCAAGATGGGTGGTGACTGCCACCTGCATCTGTGCACTAGCTTATCCACACGTTCTATCACACACCTGTCACCTCATGACTAACAAATCTCTTACTGCCTCTATCATCACCACAGAGATATTCCAGAATTATTTTTAACAGCTTGTGACACGGTTCAGAAATGGAAGCCCGAGAAAAGCAAAATTTTCCTTTTATTTATATTGCACCTTTTTCACAAATAGCTACATGGCAGAAGGTCCTTCTGCTGCAAAGTGCTACATCAGGGTTTGAACACACATAAGAAAAGGTCTTGAGCTTCAGAAATCATAATTTATCCCTCCCCAGCTTTCCTGGAACCCCTTCAGATCCTGGAAGCCACAAGAAGGTCTCCCTGGAACCTTCTTTCCAGGCTGAACAACCCCAACTCTCCCAGTCTGTCCTCACAGGAGCTGCTCCAGCCTCTGAGCATCCTCCTGGCCCTTCCCTGGACACATTCCAGCATGTCCTAACACAAGTTCCAGCACCCTCACCACCCCAGCTGCAGCCTGGGTGAGCACCCAGGACTGTCTCTCCCCTTTCCCGCTCTCTGCCGTGGGGCACTCCCAGAGCTTCCTGCAAAGAGAACCCACCCCCAACCCCTCCCCTTCTCCTGGAGTCCCAACAGCATCACTGTGACACCTGCCTGGCTATGCCCTCCTACCCCAGGGCTCCCCTGCCTTCTCCAGCCCCACGTACACAGTTACTTACCTCACCCAACCCTCCCTACAGCAAACACTGCCCCTTCCCAAACCCCAGATTACAATGGACATAACAGCACCAGGAACCTCCTCCACCTGCACCTGGGCAGTACTGCTTAAGGACTGGGAGCCAGGTGCTCTGCAAAACCACCTCCTGTAGCCAAGTCACTGCAGTGCTTTAATTACATGCTCTGCTGCAGAAAGTGATCCCTGTGCACCACAGGGCTGACCTGGAAGGGCACAAAGGCTGTCAGGGAGTCTCCAGGGGAGACTTAATATTGGGAAGCAAGCCTTAGAAAAAAACCCACATTTTGCACTTTCCCATATTAAAAAGAAATAATTACATGTAAATTAATACTGGAACAGGCAAAAGAAATTTAACCTGGAGCAATGCTTTTCCTTAGTATCTTGTTCTTGTTAAACCTGGGTTAGGGAATAATTTATTTAGCATTTCTAATCCATAAGCCCAAATTCTAAGGTAGCATGAACTGCAGTGGAGTCAAAGAACATGAACATCAGCAGCACATTTCACCCACCTCTGAAGACTCAGAAGGACCATTTCCTCTTTCAGACTGTGCAATGCAGTCCACACAACTACCTCCACAGTCAGCCAAAAGAATAAGATCAGTTGACTTTGCACTAAAAATAATTCTTTATTATCCAGAAAGGAGCCAAATCATCATCTCACATCACAGAAATGGTCATTTTTAAAGCAATAAATAAGTGGGGGGGG
Organism: Corythornis vintsioides; assembly: GCA_025447755.1. Taxonomy (NCBI): domain Eukaryota; kingdom Metazoa; phylum Chordata; class Aves; order Coraciiformes; family Alcedinidae; genus Corythornis; species Corythornis vintsioides. Next base: position 74,357 of record JAOEGS010008080.1, read on the forward strand.
AGTGTTCTGTACCACACCCTGAATTTTGTCACTGGTGTCTAAATACCTCTCTAGTAAAAATGTAACACACTATCAAAAATCTCACTGTACAGCAGCTTTTCTGTCATGAAAAGAAGGCCCCTAAAATCTTCTTTTGCTGAAGTATTAACAGTAACAACCTGGCTGAGTGAACCCCAGGATCAGCTGTTTCATTCCTTTCATGCACAAACGCAGCATCTTGTCCAGAACTATGTTTGTTTATACTAACTGAATCCCTTCTTCTCAACCATAAATTATCTATTTAATGTTGATTCAAATAATTTGTTTTTCCTCACAATCACCCTACTGGAGTGAGGGGAGTCGTAGCAACAGAGCAGAATAAGAAATTTCACTTATTTCAGCAGAAAGTGGATAAACGCACCCAGCGACTCCCAACAGCAGGAATTAAGAAACATAAAAAACCCATCAAAACAATTAGGGGCTAAAAAGTTAGACAAGAAACAATTCAGACGGAGGAATTTTTTTTTCAGATGAACGTGTTCATAACATGAATCATGTAAGAGCATAATTTATGCATAAAACAGAGGAAAACACCTTAAACCATTTGATTCCTACAGCAACAAGAGCTCTGTCAGAGAAGCAACTGGGAAAACAATGTCTTATTCCAAATGCTTTCTTGGCGAAGGTGTTTTCTGTGCTGCTGAGGAAGAGCAACGTCTGAAGTGCAGCACAAATTATCCAGAAAACAATTAATGGTCTCAAGCTCTGTTTGTTGGGTATGTACAGTGACTGGGACAACAGAGACTTTAGAGAATCCTGTTTCTCTGCTCCTGGAAACCATCCATCCATCCTTTGCCCGCCTGCTCTTCCAGCAACACTTGTGGTTGGTCACCCAGAGCTGAAGGCATAGGCACAAAAGCTGTTAATACCCACACACATTCTGCAGCTGCTCGAGGTGAACTGGGGTCTGTTCATCTGGAACCAGCACATGGAAGTCAACCCTCCTGAGTCAGCCACGTCCCCACAGGCAGAGGGGCCTTTGCTTCACTTCCCTCTGAAAGCTTCACTAAAAGAATCATTAAAACCTATCAGTGAACAAATGAGAGGTGTCACCAGCGTGGAAGGAAATACTGGCCAGAGTTCAGCTGCCAAAAGGACCATCAGTGGACAGGCTCTGCAAAGGAGCAGTGACAGCAAATACTTTCCTGGGAAGTGTTGTACACGGAGTCTCCCCAGATCCTCTGGACAAGGGCTGCTCCTCACAGTCAGTTCCAGTGTCAGACTGAGCTGCTTCACGCCCAGGAGCTCCGCCCAGCAGCAGGCAAGGTCTGGACCAGGCTCACCGCACACGCACCTCCCCCTCCTCCGCCAGCGCTGCAGGAGAAAATGGCTTTACATTCGTGGCTGCACCAGCAGTGTCTGAGAGCTGGGGACCGGCCGGGCTGCAGCAGCGGCAGGCTCTAGACGTCGAAGCGGGCGTAGCCGTAGGCGGGGGGGTAGCTCTGCCGGCTGTACTGGAAGTGGTCGGTCAGGACGTTGGCGCGGCCGTGCTGCGCGAACCCCGCCAGCCCGTTCGGGGACTTCTCGGGGGGGCTGCGGTGCCGCTCCAGAGCCACCAGGTCTCCGGTTGTGACTGGAAGCAGCTGCTTCTTCGCTTCTTGGTTTGCGTCATACTTCGTCTAGGAAAGAAAGAATGGTTTTCTTACAGAGCACCTGCCACCTAGATGAAAGCACACGGGTTTACAGCCACAGAATCACGGAACTGTCAGGGCTGGAAGGGAACTTACAGCTGATCCAGTTCCAACCCCCTGCCATGGCAGGGACACCTCCCCACTAGAGCAGGTTGCTCAGAGCCCTGGCCTGAGAAACTGCCACGGATGGGGCTGCCCCCACCTCTCTGGGCACCCTGTGCCAGGGTCTCGCCACCCTCCTGGGGAAGAAATTCTTCCTCATGGCTGATCTGGATCCACCCAGCTCTAGTTTGGATCCATCCCCTCCAATCCTGTCACTACCTGACAGCTAAAAAGTCACATTACTATCTGTGTTTGTTAGTGTTGAAACAGTAGTGTCTTCTAATAAAACCCTCCTTCCTCTCACATGCCCAATCAGCCAGCTGCTCTTTAAGAGATCCGAGTTCCTTCCCAATGTTTCCTTTTCAAGAACACATTCAGATCAGACCTGTTGTTTGTTAGAGGCCCAACCTGAGCTCCCAGGTCCTTCACCCGGTGTTTCTCCTCTGCAGTGAGGTTCTAATGCCACACATCCCACGCTGGCATTCTGCCAGCTGCTAACTTGTGCTGAAGCAGGTAATGGAAAGCTACTCGAGTGAGTTTCCTGGCTGACCAAGCAAAGAAACAACCAACCAGTACCTTGTTGTACAAGAAGACCCCGAAGATAGCGGTCATCATGCCCAGGACGTTGGTGCTGGTGACGGGGTTGCGAAGCATTATGAGGGACACGGTGATGACCATGATTCTTTTGGTGGCATTGGCCACAGAGTAGCTCAGGGGGCTGATCAGGTTAAGGATACTGAAGGCAATCACATTCTGGGCAAAATTACAGAACCCGCTTATTATAAGCAGCATCAAGGTCCAGGACCAATGAGACATCGTGCTCTGTTACAAAGCAAACAGCACAAGGAAAAGAAAATTAAACCTCAGGTTTCAGATAAGGGACAGAGAAACACAAACACAACCTGAGTCACTTCTTAACCTGCCAGTGGTGGGAAGAACTTCTGCAAGTTCTAAAGAGGCACCCAAGTGTCTTATGTTCTGCAACTACCAGCATGGAGAACATTTCTCTGTGTACCTGTATCACACATCCAGGGTGCATCTGTTCCTGTTTCCAGCTACTAGTTCCTGAGATTTACACTGTCACATAAACTACTCCTACCCCTGCCATAATTCTCACAATAGCACTTATTTTTTTTTACACTGTTTTGTGAAAGACTCTGCAGGTATTTCACAACAGATAAAGAATGGTGCAGGAAACACTTCTGTGCTCTGTTTTGGTAGGGGTACTGCTGGGTTTTTGTTTGGTAATTTTTTTTTCCTCTTTTATTCTTTAATAGCAAACAGTTTCTCAAGTACCACACTTACCAGGTCATTCTCTACTAAGAAGGAAGAAAGATCCACCAAAACCCACGTCGGGATCATGAAGAACACAGCATGGCACCCAAGTATGTTCAGCAACCGCAGGTGATGGATTCGGGAATCTCTTAACACCTGATAAAAAACCAAACCAGGTGTATTTTAGTGTATTAAAACATTATTAAACAGCCTCTCTTCAGCTACTGCCCAGGTCATCAGAGGAGGTTCAGGAGCCATGTCACAGTAACAGCTTTAGACAGCAGATAAATGATGACAATAAGTTATGAATGGTTAAATTCAAGCACTATCAAAATGTCAGCAGACACATCATACTGAGGAGTAAAGAAAAGCCTCAGGACAAGCTCTGAGTTCTGCCCAATTTGCAGTGTAACAACTTCAACATGTAGGAAGAGCTGTACAGAACAGGCAAACAAAACAGCCAACCACAGGCTTTGGGCTCCTCTGCCTATAAAATCAACCTAAATAAATACACAGATATGTCCATCCTGGAAATGCATACTAAAGGATGGTGCTTCTGACCCGTGTTACAAACAGCAAAACCATTACCTTCTTTGAAAAGATGTTCTGAAGTGAAAAACACAAAGTAGCAGCAAGTGCACTGATGAGTCCCCACATGTCAAAGGACAGTTCCGTGACTGTGGCCAACAGGACACCAGTTATGATGGGGATCAGAGACAAATACACCTGAAAGAGGAATCAAAAGGGGTAGCTCACATCTAGAAGTTTTCATTTCAACTGAGTTTATATGTACTGCTGATCTGGGGGGGGGGGGGGGAAAGGAGGAAGAAAAAAGCAGCAGAAAGGGGGGGCACTTTTTAACTATCTGCGCCACAAGAA
>JAOEGS010008081.1:0-21150 GCA_025447755.1 Corythornis vintsioides
GATCCTGCTCGGGCAGGGGGGTTGGACTAGATGATCTTCTAGGTCCCTTCCAACCCCTAATATCTATGAATGAATCTTTCCCTCTGTTTATGCATCCCCTGACATAATCATGCATCTAATAAGAAAACATTAAAAATGCAATACTGGGCCAGTTTAAGTATTTCAATGTCATAATAGTTTAATAATCAGTGTTTTTCTACATAGTTGTGAGCCATTGACAGGAGACACAGTTCTTCTTTTAGAAACAACATTTCTAAAATCTTTGGTGTAGGCTTCTAGCAGGACTTTTTTGTCGTTTTGTTTTTTAAAACCCCATCAGTGTTTGAGGAAAAATACCATCTGATGTTGCAATGAGGGGCTTCACCTTTCAGGGTAATGTTTAACCTTAGGTGCAAATGTACACAAAGAGAAAAGTTTTTCCATAAGAACTCTTTAGGTTTAGTCTACTGATCTTGTCAAGAAGTAACCACTGTGTATTTGTGTTACTCTTTTAATTCTTTTATTCTTTACAAAATCATGCAGCGTTTCTGAGCATAAAACTGAAAAGAATGATTGAAATCCTGAGGACCAGAGTCCTGCCTGCTATCACAAGAAACTGTTTTCTTAAGCTAGTCATAATTGTATTAAGCTAGGCTTTAAAGCTGTTTAGTTTTGGCCCCTTTGATAGCACCTTTCCTCTACAAAGACTCACAGATTGATGCTGATTTCCAGTCTTCAGCCTTGATGAACCTTTGACTGCTTTAGTTTGGGACTTTAACAGCATTGTCCTTAAGCTTGTAAGGCTCTTCTCTCTTCCTGTGGATTTGCAGGGATCAGTCATAGCTCGTGCAAACTGTTTTAGGGCAGAAGTGTCAGGCTGCTTTGTCTTGTCTTGAAAACACCCTTTTTGTTTTCACATTGATTTGAATAGTCCTTCCACTCCCATCTATTTTTAATTCATGCATGCTGAATATGAGTTACAAAAAGTGCTTAGAATGTTCTACATGAACTCCTGGCAGGGGGGAAATAATAACCAGTATATTTGTTATAATATTTTTTTTATAATATGTTATATTCTAATGAGTAATAGGTAATACATTCCTATCATTAGTACAAAAAGTTTCACTGACAAAACCTTAGATGGCAGGTGCTCCCCACTCATGTCAAAACTCACAGTTATAAAAAGTATAAAAACTGCCTATAAAAAGCATATGTAAAGCTTACCCTTCCTCTCTTTGTTTTTTGGTTTGTTTTTTCCCCCAATATATGTTTCTTAAATATGTTCCTAACATATTTCAAAATATGTTTCTTAAAGCAGAAGTTCTTCCTATCTGCTATTAGATGAATGATCTTTCCTTTTCTTCTGAAATTCATGCTATTCATAATGTTCTAGTTTTTAAGATTGTTTAGTTCATTCATAGGACCTTCTTATCTCTTCTGTGTTGACTGCAGGCTACATCTGCAGAAAGAAATACTAGGATTAAATAATTTTTTTTGGTTTGCTGTTATTGCTGAGTAGCTCACTATCTCTAATGGCACTGCTGTTGCTAAGTACCTCTCTGTATCACTAGACAATACCATATACCATGACAATTCTGTTCCTGAATGTGCACCAAGTGTTGATAGTCAGAATTGAGGTTGATGTCAGTTCAATTTTCAGACCAATCTTAACTGTATCTTTTATCTACTCCTTCATTCCTACCCTTCCTTTGCTTTCCTTTTTTCTATGCTTTCTCTGGAATTGTGGCATTTTTCCCTTAACCCTTGCAAGATGTAAATTTTTTTTCTGATTTGCTCCTCATTCTTTACTAATGTTCTGTTTATTTTAATAGTATTTTCTGGCATTGTTTCTCAGGTAGAGTTCTTCCTTTCAAATTCTTCCTGATGTTTAAAATGAAATTTTTAAAGAGGTATAAAATAACTTACATTCTTCTTCCATATACTTAAGGTCATGCTCTTCATTTGAATTTTTCCCTGAGAACAGTTCTCTTCATAAATGCTTGTTGGTGGCTGAACATTTCTCAGTTTCCTAGTAATACTAATCAATGATCTACTTATTTTCCTTCACTTGTCAAATCCTTCTCCTCCTCCTTTGGAAGAAAAAAAATCTCTTGAAATTCCGCTACAAGAATCACTGGAAATAATACCATTTTCATGAATCTTTCTTTAATTTTTCAGAATCTAGACCTCTTCCAGTATGAAACCAGAAGAATCATTGCTTTCCAACATATCTAAAAATGTATAGTTTTTCAAGCATTCTCAAAATCATAACTCATACTTAGTTTTGGTAAACAGTGAATAGTTTTATTCACTGGATACACTCTAATGACAAAATATAATGGATTTGATGTCTTCTTAATTATTTCTTGGTAAGATGCTTCCCAGGCTTTTAGACCTGACCTCTCCTAGAGCTGAGAGGATTCACAAAATTTTTCCTCCCTGTTTTTCTTTAGTCCTCAGGTCATAGTGTTCCATTTAATATTGCAGTTCTTTTTATATTATCTTTTTGTCTCCTTGAACTCTACTCTCCCAGGCTACATCTACCCTTGTAAACTAAACAGAACTACAGCAACTGGACCTCCATTTTTCTCACAAATAGCACAGTCAACAACATGTCTTTAGCCCAGCCCAACAAGCACTTTCCCAAATAATGCCCAGGCACTACAGATTTATGTCAAGTCAGGAACCATTCCTTATATACATAGTGCATGTGAGCACCTTGTCTGGTGATATGAGAGAATTCAACTTGCTAGACTTGGACTGTACCATGGCTCTAGGTTCAGAGCCAGAAAGCGGTCCTTGGCCCATTTCATTTTTTAGTACAAACAAATCTGGTTGTCCTCACCCTTTTCCCCTGGAACTAGTTTCATTTGCTTTCTTCTTTGCCAGATATTTTCTATTTGTGTCTGTTTCTTATACTTCACTACGTCAAATCTGTTTGTCAGATCAGTCTTTCTGTAGTAAGGGTGTTTTAATTGCTTAACATCAAGAAAGGACAAGAGGTAGTGGACACAAACTTGAACATAGGAAGTTCCATCTAAACATGAGGAACTTATTTACTGAAGTACAGTGACAGAGCACAGGAACAGACTGCCCAGGGGGGTAGTGGAGTCTCCATCTTTGAAGACATTCAAAATCCACCAGGATGCATTTGTGTGCAGCCTTTTCTATGTGAACATGACTTTGCAGGGGGAGGGTTGGACTGAATGATCTCCAGAGGTCCCTTCCAGCCCCTGTCATTCTGTGGTTCTGATTCTGTGATTCTCTTCATGACAATTACTATCTGCATGTCTGGGCACCTTTAGGTGTGTGAATATTTCAGTAGTCTATTAACTTCTCTGTTCCATCCCTATTAGAAGACAACCTTTCCATTCCTCAGACCTTTTCCCCTTTATATTCTATTTTTTTAAATGCATAGCTTCATTCTGGCCCCCATCCAAAGACAATATACATTGTAGCTTTCTGAACCTACTTCATCCTAATCATCATCATTTTCTCTCTCTGGGGCCCAAATAAAGAGATAGGGGAAAATTCCCATCCATTGTAGCCTAGACAATTTCTAATACTTACCTAACATAAATCTCAGATTTGAGATCCCTACAGTGTTCTAGATGGATCTCATAAGAGCAGAGTAGAGAGGCAGAATCGCTCTCCTTTAACCTGCTGGCCACACTCCTTTTGATGCAACCCAGCGTATGGTTGGCAGCCTGGGCTGTGAGTGCACATGCAAGCTCATGTCTTTTCATCCACCACCTCTAAGTCCTTCTTGGCAGGGCTACTCTCAATTTCTTCATTCCCATGTCCATATTGTTAGTGGGGATTGCCCCAACCCACATGCAGGACTTTACTCTTGGCCTCAATGAACCTCACAAGTTGGACCCACTTCTCATGCTTGTTTAGGTCTGTGTAGATGCCATCCTATGTAGATGTCAACCATACCACACAGTTTTACATAGTCTTGTATCTTCCTGTTTCAGTCTGTTTTGTTTGTATTTAGATCACCAGCTCAGTGAATGGAAGTATTCTTTTTTTGTCTTTGTAAAACACAACTGTGATAAGGTCCCGGTTCAGCTAGAATAGAACATCCAGCAGATGAGCTACATCAAGAGTTAGATAAATGAATAGACTTAAAGCATAGGTCTCCTGTGGATCATGTTTGGATTTAGTTAGTTTAGGTTTTAGATTCAGATTTATTGCCAACTTTCAAATTCACTGAAAGTAATATTAAATAGACTTTTTTTTGTTTTCTCAGTGGATTATCTTCTCTGACCTTCTATTGCTAACCAAGAAATGTGCAAATCTCCTGTAAGGTCCACTTCTTATCTCCAGCCACCATAGAGATGTCCTTTATACCCAAAGAGATGAAAATAAAACTGAATTGCAATGTTTCAGGAACTTATTCCACACATAAGTGCCTCCCAAAAGTCTTCCAGTACTGCAAGAAAAGGAGACTCTCGGTGCTTTAATCTTTCTCTATATTTGTAATTGGTTTGTGTGCCTTTATCTTATCTCTTCTTATCTCCTCTTCAAAGCAAACAATTACAGTGTCTTCAGTCTCTCTCGGACAGGAATATTTTTCATGGCTCTGACCTGACTATCTCTGATCCTTCTCTATTTCCTCTATATATTCTTTGAACTGAAACCACAAGAACTGAATAATAGCTGTGTTTGTTTCTATTACTACTGTTACCACTGAGGACATACCATTGTTTTCATTACTATGATATTGTTGACACTGGTCTCCATTATCTTCCTCATCAGGTTACTGCTTTTCTTTTTTGCCCACCTCTCTACATTAACTACAATTCTGAATTGCACACAACTATATATAGATTATTTTTCCACCAAATCCTTATCCTTACAGTAGAATACATTGTAACTAAACTTGCATTCTGAACATTGTAGGCTTGAAATCTACACTAGACTAGCATACAGTGCACAAGCATTTCACCATAAAATGAGAATTAGGCAGAGGACTATTTCAGGAAGCCACAGAGTAAAGCACTATGAGTTTATGCATGGTTTAATGCAGTAGAAGTGTCTGTTTTTAGGAGCTGAAGTGCTGTGTGATGAGAACCTCCTAGGTTTGGATAATTGGATAAATTGGGATAATGTAGTGTGTAGGTGATGTACTGAAGCATAAAATAGGAAGAAATAAAAGACTAACTCTAAAATATAAAATTAAGTGCAATTGTAGCAATGAAAACTCAAACTGAGATACCTGATACGGGGGTAAAGATGGTGAAAGGAGAAGTACTAGAAAGGCAAAAATGGGTGATAGAGCTCTAGAAGGGTGCCAGAGCTCTGGAACGGACTGCCCAGGGAGGTTGTCGAGTCTCGTTCTCTGGAGACATTCAAGACCCACCTGGATCTGTTCCTGTGTGACTTAGTCTAGGTGATCCTGCTCTGGCAGGGGGGTTGGACTAGATGACCTTCTAGGTCCCTTCAAGCCCCTGATATTCTGTGATTCTGTGAAATAGTGAAGCAGTTAGCAGAGCAGTAGCTGCCTGTCCTTTTTCATTAAACAGTTATAACTGACATGTTAATATGTTGGGTTTCTATAAAAAAAAAAAAAATCATCTGAAATCTTGCCAACTAAATAAATATTTAGATGTTTTATTTAACTTGATTAAGCATGTTTTCAAAGAACTTAAAAAAAATTAACTTCTGCAAGCTTTCCTTCTGTTACTAAATAACATCTTAAATAACATCTAAATTTTGGTTATCAGTAGAACTGTACTGTTTAATCGGCAAAATACTCAGGTGTATGATAAACTGAAGATATTTCAATGATACAATGCAAATCCTCTTTAGGGAAAAAAGGCATGGTATTTTTTCTGAAATCTGTGTGACTCTTGGACTGTCCTAGAATTTAAAATCACAAACCACTACAATAACATTTCTAATTTTGAAAACGTCTTTACACTGGGAATGAAACTGAAACACTTCTTGTTAAAGCTACATTTACAAAGCTGACCAGGAAGTGAAAAGCCTTTGATGTCAGTACCAATAAGATGAATGACATGTACCCTTCCCTTCTAACTTTTCAGAACCTGAAGCCTAACTGGTGCTGTTCCTCATCCAGTAATGAAATTTATAACCTGGTCCATATACAGATTAAAGTTCAGTCCCCACCTGACAGGCATATCTACTATCAGTCTTGTGGCTTCATACGTGTCGTTATCACTTCTGGTAATGTCACACAAAAAGTACTGACTCTTTTTTTTTTTTTTTCTTTTCTCCTTCCTTGTATAGCATCACCGCCTTAATAACATGGGAAAAAAACAAGCAAACAAACAAAAACAAACATAAAACTCTTTCTTCTCCTCAGATGAGACATTGGTTAAGCCTGCTTCCTTAACTATCATATCTGAGCTCCACAGAGCCTTCCTTGTGGCCTTCAAGGAGGTGATATGTCACAGGAAACATTCTGCAGTATTATCAAACGTTGCAGAACAGCTAGTAGTGAGGGCTTCCTGTGGTAAATGAGTCCATTTGTGGTTCTACTCCCTACTTCTAATGTGAAGACTCTTTTTTTTTTTTTCCTTAAGGAGAACAGTGCTTTGAAAAGGCTTGGGAATATTCTTGTAAAAATCCATGTAGTATCATGTATAAACTTGTGTTACAAAACACCAGTCAGTTAAAACTATCCTATTGATGGATCAGCTTAGTCACTGAGTGATGGTGACCTGTCAGACTCTTTGACTTTGAGTGATTATTGAACAGCTCTCAAAAGCAGAATGAAAAATGAACTACTCAGACGGGTAGAAAAATGAGGTCCCAGAACAACTGGAAAAGATTTAAACATTACTCCTCAGTGTGAGGAGCAGAAGCCAGCAAAAAGAAAAACAGCAGGGCAATAGTTCTACAAATGATAATTCTTACATTCAAAGCTTCCAGTTAATTGAAGGGCTGAGGTCTAAGTATTTAACTGTAACATGCCTATTTTCAGAACATGGTATTCTATAGAAAATCTAATTTGTGACACAAAAATATTTGAAAAGAATAAAAAAGGAAACTGTTTCTATGTTAATGAACTCATCTCATTAGTCTGGAAAACAAATTGAGTCTCTGTGAAGTGGCCAGAGGAGAAGATGAGGAAAAGCATCATAGAAAGCACAGTGGTGGTATGAATTAATTTGGGGAAGACTGTTGGAAATTTGCAGGCAGAGATGGCATCCTGTGCACATGACATCCTGTGGAGACAAGAGCTCTGTCAGTATGAAGATGATGGAGAGTTGAAAACATGGGCTAGATGAACCAAAAATTTGGAAAGGTTTTCAAGCTGGAGATCTCAAAAAGCATGGTTCACTGAACCTTTTGTGTCATTACACTCCACTGGAATATATTTTGGCAGGGCTGGCAATACTGGAACATTACAACCTGGACATAAAAGGATTTAAAAAATACCATCAGTTCAATGGAAGTTACTAGAACAGAAGTGTGTAATTTTGCTACAGAAAATCCCTGGATCATCATTGTGAAAGTAAATGGGTTTTCTTAGCCTTACCTTTTTCACAGATGCACTGAACATCTCTACCAGAAAAAGTCTTTAGTTACTGAAACAGACAAGAGAATACCAGTCTTCCAGTGGTGAGCTTAGAAGGGAACATTTGATTGGAAAGTGTGGATAAAGAAGAAATTGCAAGAAAATAATAAAACATGGCCAATATGGTGGGTTAGAAATACATTGAGCCCTTCAACATTTTGCGTTGTTGGAGAGAGAGAATAAAGTAGAGGTTTGCAGTATCTTTTTAGGAATGTCCTGGCAGAATTAAAAATTGGATTTAGAGATACAAAGCTATCACAGTTCAAAAGTACATTTCTTTTTCTAGGGACAAAACAAAATGAAGGAACTGGAGAGGTTTAACATTGAAAGGAGAGTGTGAATGAAAGGTTCAAAAGAATCAGTATGTTTTTTTATTAGTGCAAAAAGAAGTCAGACCCTCTGCCCAATAATATGCTTAAAAACTAAATAAATATGTAAAGAGGAAACATTTTCCACTACCTACAAGGAGAGAAATTCTGGAGGAGATGGCTTATGCCAAATATTTTTCTACTCTTGATGCCTCAGCAGGCTTCTGGCAGTTGTTCTTAGACAAACAGAGCGTATGTTTATGCACCTCCAACACCTCCTTTGGGAGACACAGTTTCCTCGAATTGCCATTGGGTTATAGTTAGCACCATAGGTGTTTCGCCATAAAATACAACCATTTTTCTCTGATGAGGGACATGCTATGATCAACAGATGACAGTGTGATCTGGGAAACACAGTAGAAGACTAAAACCAATGTATCCAAGGAGCTCCCAAAGAATCAAAAGTGCCTGGCCTTGAGCTGAATGAGTAATAACAACAAAGAAAAATTTTGAACACCATCTAGTGGATGTATTTCTTAGAAAAGAAGAAAGAACAAGGGGACAAGGGAAGAAAAAAAAAAAAAAAAAAAGAAAAAGAGGAAGAAGAGTGGGGGGAAGGTACACAATGATTCTTTGGAATATAAGCAACTTAGTACCAAGCATAATTCCTTCCATAAACTGCCTGTACTGTTGTCATGCAAAAGTCCTTGAGTCCACCTTAATAAAGAATCTAGATGAGTTAATTGAAGAGGGACTTATCCTAAGACAATGCAACAAGCACAAGACAAGAATTCTCTGGGATGGGTCCAATGATGATGTTACTTAATATAGAATCAAAGAATGTTTAGGGCTGGAAGGGACCTCTAAAGGCCATCTAGTGCAGCCCCCCTGCAGGGAGCAGGGACACCCTCAACTAGACCAGGCTGCTCAGAGCCTTGGCCAACCTCAACCTTGAATATCTCCAGGGATCGGGCCTCAACTACCTCCCTGGGGAACCTATTCCACTGTTCTGCCACCCTCAAGATAAAGTACTTCTTCTTGATATCTAGTCTGTAAGCCCCCTTCAGGTACCAGGTCTATCTCCTAACAGTAGTGACTACTCTCCAGTGATAGAAAATGGAAATCTCAGTATCATCCATCAGAATAGAAGATGGTGGTCTATAATATATAATGCAATGTATAATACATTAGATAATACATGCATAATCTATTATATAGTTATTTAATTAAAGGTTCATGGTTTTCCTGTATTTATACTGGTAGTAGCATAACCATTGTTGTAATTTCCAAACAGGCATGGCCAACCAGTTCCTCATTGGAAGAAAACAAGTATAGGAAGGAAGAGCCTCAATGTCCTTCTTATAGTCAGGGGCCCAAAATGTAACACAGTACTTGAGATGTGGCCTCACCAGTGCCAAATACAGGGGTGAAACCACTTCCCACGTCCTGCTGAATTTCTTTACAGAGAGGGTGGTTAGGCATTGGAATCGGCTGCCCAGGGAGGTGGTGGAGTCCCCATCCCTGGAGGTATTTAAGAGTCGCATAGATGTGGTGCTGGGGGTCATGGTTTAGGGACCCTGGCAGTGTAGGGTTAATGGCTGGACTTGATGATCTTAAAGGTCTCTTCCAGCCAAATTATTCTATGATTCTATGTTTGTTTGTATTTTAATCAGTTTTATCTTAGTCATAGGTTTATCCTCTTCATTTTGGTAAAAGTTATCATTGTAATTCCGTATTTTTGCTGTTATTAACAAACTCAAGTAATTTAATCTAATGGTAACGAAAGAATTGTACAGAACTTGCTTTCAACATGAACATGACTTAATGTGCCAGAATATTGCAAGTAAACGTAAAATTATTTTTAGAAAGGTATGTGACAAATTTTAGTACAAGAAGAAAAAAAGCCTTAAACTTTTATTCTCCTGCCTGTAAATGGAACATGTCTAAATTGCACAATACTCTCATTTGTCAAGCATTCATACCCTTAAGCCTCTCAACACCTATACTGAAAACACTCTGCAGTGGCCTTTTCTTCCAGACATAATTTATGCATTGTAATCATTCCTATGTGGATGTGGGAAATTTGTTTTAATATATTCTCTGAATATATAGCTGAAGGATTTTCCTTTTTAAATTCTGTTAAGAAAAAAAAACACCCCAACAATGAACTGGAAGAGTGACTTATCGCCAGTATGTGCTCAGTGTTCTGCATTCTGGGACTCCCAGCAGCCAAAGCAGAGCCCTGTCTGGAGCACAGTGAGGATCTGGGACTCTCACCTTTGGACCTTTGGCAATTTGCTCTGAGCTTTCTAAACCGTTTGCCTCAGCTGGTTGCTACAGACTATATAAATGGAGGTCCAAGTTAGAAGGCTCACTCTCCCTCTGAGTCAGTAGGGAAGAGGGAAAGAAGGGAGAGGAAAAGAAAGGGACACAAGAGTGTTCAGGGCTCACCATGGGCCCTGTACAGCTCTTGCTGTTCCTGCTGCTGCTCAGCAGTGGTGTTCTCGCACGTAAGTACTTCTTTTTATGTTAGTACTTTTTGCTGCTTTATTTATGAGCCCGTCAAAACAGTAGTACCATAAAAATCAACAGGACAATGGTTTGTAGATTTAAAGAGGGTAAGTGTGGCAAAGATATCATCTATTCCCTTTGTAGGACTGGGCAATCCTAGGGGGATCCCAACATAGAAATTCTCACAAATATTGCCTGGTGGTTTTTTACCAGATCTAATGTATTTTACAACTTGTAAAGAATTCACACAATTTATTTTGACCTAATTGTTTTTCTGCTATCTTTCTAAACCCCCATACTGTTGCTTGGAGATAGCATACAGACTTAACCCAGCTGTTGCAAACCTATTTTGCAGCAAATGTGAAGACAGAGAGCAATAAAGCAAAATGTATTTGGCAGACAGTGCTGACATCTGAAATACAATTTTGTGTTGAAGGGACATAGTCATCAGTAGTAGCAGTAAAGGAAGTTGGTCCATAGAGGTCTTTTTCCTAAGATCAGAAAACACAGTCTAGATGAATGTGGTGCTGTGGATTGTAAGCTATCCTTGCTTCTCAAAATGTGGCTTTTTAGAATACGACACTGTAGTGTTATTAAGACTTTAGGAACCTTAAGGAGGAAAGTGAGTCTGGGGCCAGTTACGCAGGTCTGGTTTTATACACAGATCCAATTCTTCACAAATACACCTCTGTTGAGCTAATATTCTGTTGCTGATTAATGCTATGAAATTTTAAAGGATGCACTTGTTTCTAGTGGTTATTAAGAATGTTATTATTAGAACTATTGTAGTAGTAGTATTGCTATTGCTATTGCTGTTACTGTCACTAATATACTCTATATCTATCCAGTGGTCAACCTTACAATTCCAGAATGCAAGCTTAACAAGTGTGCAAAGAATATTGTATGAAGTTCTGTCATTCATGATTGATATACCAAATAATGACACAGTATCAAATGAATGCAGCAAATGTACTAGATTTTATTTTATTTTACTTTATTTTATTTGACAGTAATATGGGATATACCTAACACAGATTGTAGGAAGTGATCTTCTTAACCTTAATAGGCTTCCAAACAGTGTTCTGTTCTTCCAAAGAATGAACTCTGAATATTCAGAAAAGATTTAATGGAAGAGTATTAATCAATGTTGTCCTTTCTTGAATGTACAAAAAGCAAAATATAGGCATTCATCCATTATTTAGGTTTAGTGTGCACTCAAATATACAAAAATTTTTAATAAACTCTGTTATATGGTTATCTTTAATCTGTCTACATTTTGTGCCCATCATTTATAAATTTCTTACTTCACTTAACATAAGGCTTTAAAAAAGGCTTGTTAACCTAAAACTGATCCTTCTGAGTTTAAATCAAAATCATTTAATTCAGTGACTTAAAGATCTTATTCTGAGGTCTTTGTTCACAGTATCAAGGCAACTACTGTAACTACTTTAGATTTTACTCTACTGTCAGTGTTAATGGTAGTTTGTTATTTACATCAGTGTGCTAAATTACATCAAAAGCTGGTATGAATTAAAAAGGTCTTACAATGAACATGCAGTATTTTAATTCATATTTCCATATCCCTTTTTTTAAACTGGTTTTCCATATTTTAATTCTTTTTTTTTCTTTTTCTTTTTTTTTTTTCAGAAGAAGAAACACCTGAAAGTGGAAATCCAGGATGTTCAAGTAACTGATTTCTTATGTCTGCTTTTATTATCTTATGCAGCTATATTAACTGCATCTTTCAAAGCTTGACTTTTCCATAAATCTCTTCATCTGAAATAACTGAAATAAAAGTGATGGCAATATTCTGAAGTCTTTATTAGGTGTTTAATTATCCATAAGGCTTGTCTCAAGGAATTTCAAATGTTTCCTAGGATTGGAGAAGCTGAGATTAATTTTCTATTTTTTTAAAAAAAGCTCCCATTAATAAAATGACATTGTTTTGTTGTTTTTTTAATTGTCAGGTTCAAATTTCTTAATTTAAAAACCCTGTTCATTAGATGTGAAAATTTAGCACTGATGTTATGTACACTAAATCTTAACATGGGCTGAATCTCTCTACTGATTTACTCTTCACAGTGGCTATTAAACTCACATAATTGCACTTGGATATCTATCTAAATAGCTGTAGAATAAATCATCTACTCTGTCATCAAGGACAGTGATTTCTTTAAACAAGTCAACATTCAGGAAATGCTGACTTCATGCCCTATCTTTATAATGAACTCTGACTGGCCCTGACTGCTTGGTTAGATACACAATGTTCCACCAGAGGGTCAAAGTACCGAATGGGTTGTTTTGTTCTTTGTCAATTTTTCCCTTCTTGGATGCTTTAGCACCATCTCCAGGCAGTTGGCTTTATTTCAGCTGCCTGAACCAACTCAAAAATTTCTGTCTTTCATTACCCAATTTCTTGAGTATTTTAAAACTAATAATTAATTGGTATTTACATTTCTAATCTTATAATTTTTCTATTCCCTGTCCATTCATTTATCTTTAAAAGCAGAAAATGAAAGCAGTAATTAGCCTTTTGTTTTAGCATGTTAGATACTAGTGTTGTGAAAATTTTGGAGAACATCCATCATTATAGCCCAAAGTGATAGGGATTGTGTAGAGTTTTTAATAGCAGTTAATTAGATAATTTAATTCCATTTCTAAATGTTTGTAAGATGCTGGTTACTGTATGATAGCTAACATCAAAAATATTAATTCTGTTTAGCAATTCCATGAGAGCAATTTCACTTAAGACACTACTGAAGTATGAGAAGCTATAAAAGCAGTATAGGAGGAAAAAAAAAAAAGATTTATAGTAATATTCTGTTCTCCTCTCTAAGTATGTAATTCTGTGACATAAAAGGCAAGATAACATAGTGATTGGCCTCTTAAATAACAAATATTTTATAAAAGAGGAACAATAAGCTACATTCATGGCAGGCGTAGGCAGACAAAATCATGCAGATTTGATAGTGGCATATGGTTTTACACTGACATCACTTTTTTTTTTTCCTATAAAAGTAGGTCAGGATTCTAATACTGTAGTAAATTTGTTGATTGTTAAGCGAATTAGAGCAGATAATGTTTTGGGAGAGTCTGAGGCAGAAAGATAGTCTAGATTCATATGAGATGGTATTGAGGAATGCTCATTTAGGTGTTCTGTCTTTCTGTGTTTAATTGCTTTCAGTCTCAGACATTTGATTTGATTGGTTTCATGTAGAAGCAATGGGGTCACTTTTAAAACAATTCTACATCTGAAGTTTTCTCCTATTTTCATAATTAACTTTAATAGGGCATGACGATATTAAAGTCTTTTCCAACTTAAATAATTCTATAATTTGATGGCTAGATGGGGTCATATTGTCAGATCTTATGAAACAGAGCAGCAGACCCTAAAAATTGTGCTTATCCCCCAAGTTTTATCTCATGCTTCAAGAAGTATCCAGGTGACTTCAAGGCATTATTTCTTTGTCTGAAAGCTATTCTGTAAAAGAAAACAGTGGAAGGGTCCTTGTGCTTCCTTTATATGTGGCATTCATTTTGATTACACAACACTAAGCATGTATTGTTAGAATCTACATATGCGTATCCTACCCAAGTCATAAAGGTATTCTTTTTTTTTCCCAATTGCAGAAGATGCAACCAGATTCAAACACCCCAGAAAATATGTTTACTCATATGAAGCAGAAACATCAAATGGGATCACAGGAACGGCAGATTCTCGAAGTGGTTCAAAGATCACTTGCAAGGTATTAAAAAAAGGAGTAAATACATTGGGACTGTATAGTGAATAAAAAGAGAGCTGTCATCTGGGGAGCATCCTTCAATGATTTTCCAAACAAGATCGTTCTTTTGAAAGGCACATGTTGAGAGTCATGAGGACTAAGCCTTCCCTGATCTAGACAGAAGGCACCAAGGATGGCAGAAATCCTTCATACCACTTTGACAGTGCATTTCAGTCCTGATCTGGCTGCACTGTTGCACAAGAGAGGTGGAAGTCCTGGTAGATCAGTTTTCCTTATCTTCCAGGATGAGTCTACCTCAAAACAGCAGCCCATCAAACAATTTTAGAAATTGAACTAAATCCAATCTTCGATGCCATGAACACCACTTGATAGGTAACACTCAAGCCAGGTTGAGGTTTGTAGGTTAATAAGTGATTAAGGTGATTAAACCATCTAATGTTCCTCCATCTTGCCCAAAACTTTTACATCATGTATTTTTTCCTGAAAAAAAATATTTTTCTTCAAGTACTATTAATTTTCAGAACTTAAGTTGCTTTTTTTTTTTTTACCACGTATATAGTATACTCCATGCCATTATCCAAGCAAATACCTTCTTTCATATCTTCTCCCTCAAGTTAACTTAAGCTATTTAGAGTATTTTGGAATCTTTCCCAACAGCTGCTTTCAAGGTGATTTTGACACATTACAAAACCCAAAGAATACCATATTTTCAATACTGTAACTAGGAAACAACAAAAGTGAAAAAAAGGATAAACACATCTTATTTTTGTTCTCAGGTTGAACTGGAGGTACCACAGCTGTGCAACTTCATCTTGAGGACAATGCATTGTTCCCTGAGGGAGACATTTGGTGTTGACACTGAGGGAAGGGCCATGCTGAAAAAGTCAAGAAACTCTGAGGACTTTGCAAATGCCATGTCCAAGTAAGCAATAGCAATTACCATTCATGCTTGTAGCCTCAATCAGGATCAAGATGCAATGTTATAGTGCACAGTGACTGTTTTTCCAGGCATAGAACACATTTCATGGTAATGAGGTAGATGGTAACATGGTACATGCTTGTTCCACAGCAAAATTCTCCATGATATAGTTTAGGGCTAATTTGATATAGTTCTCAACTGCTAGTAGGGAAGGGTTTATTCCATCCAGAGTTCTTACCTGGAATATTTTTGTCATTTCTGTCATCTATATCAGGAAACTGTTGGTAGTCCCCTAAAATATTACTGCAAGTGGAATGTTCCTTCTTGTAAGCAAATTCTCAAAAGGCTGTGTGCAGCCTTTTAAACATAATTTTCCTTTGCTAACATGGTACAAAATCTGTGCAATAGGAAGACATTTGACTGAAGTCCAATTTTCCTATGCCAGTCTTGGATGACCTAGGCAATTTATCTTTTCCTTACCTATCTGCTTTCATAACTTATTCCTTCTACTCTCTCCACCCAACTAGTCTCTAGTGTTTATCAGTGCTTATTTCACTTGTGAACCTTCATGCTTGTTTCAGTACCTCAATATCTTTGATAAATATCCAGTCCATCTTATTTTGTAAGCCATAGATCTCAAAACAACTTGATACAGTGTGCAAATATGTGTTACAGAAACCAATCAAGGTTTTATTTTAAGACTGCAACTAGTAGAGACTCCTTCAGATCCTTTTGTAGCCTATTGCAGTAGTTAATAATTACCTCATTCTGAAAATTTAGTTATCTCCTCTCTGAATTTATGCAACTCCAGATTTCAGCCATTGCTCTTGATATTTACTTGTCCCTAGATGACGTAGTCATTGAAATTAGAATGTCCTTGGTTAGAAATTTGCTACTTTAATACTCTCTAATAGTAACAACAGTAATAGTAAGTAATGATAGGCTAAGAGAAGCATGGTGCTTTAGCTATAGTCCAGCAGTTTATTGATAACATGTTCTTCACTGGGTGGCTTTAATGTGATTTTATAATAATGTTGTTTTTCTGGGGGGCAGGTATGAGCTAAAATTCAGCATTCAGGATGGATCAAAAGTCAAGCTGTATCCAGAGAAGGATGAGCCTCTGAATGTACTGAATCTCAAAAGAGGGATCATCTCAGCTCTACTTGTGCCAACAGAAACAGTAGAAAACGTAAAAACTATTTCAATGGTAGGTGCTTTGAAAGCATTCACTTTATTTCCTTAACAAATGGAAGAAATGTCACCTGGTAGTTATTCCTGCACATCCTTTTCAAAAGAGTGAAATTCAGATTAAAAAAAGGTGCCTTTCAGTTAGATCAAAACATGTCTAACAGCATGAACAGATACTGATTATTTTCTTCTTTCCAGGATACAGTATATGGAAAGTGTGACAGTGAAGTTGAATTTAAATCTAGAAGAGGAAATGTTGCAGAAGAGATTTCAATTAACAGGGACCTGAAAAGCTGTGACAACTTCAGCCCTATCAGAGATTATGTCAGCCCTATTGCCATCATAAAGGGACTAGTAAGTATACCATTAAAAGTTATATAACATTATTCACCACATCACTTTACATTATAAAAGACTAATTTTGTATGTATCTTCTGAAAGCTTAAATAGGTTTTGGCATTGTATCAGACTGTGGCAGTCAATAGAGAAAAACAGATGCAGAGAGTGTAGTTACCTTCTTTCATATTTTTTTCATTTTTTACAGGACAGCTTTTCCCAGATGGAGTATGTGTAATCATATTGATTACACAATAGCCCATCATATCATATCCAAATTTTTAGTTTTGTAGGTCTCAATTTTCAATGTTACAATATCAAAAACCTTATGTGTATATGGTGTGAGAGAGGAGAGGGCTCTAAATGCCCTGATGTAAATGGTTTCACATGCTGTTCAGGCTACCTGTTAATCCACAATGATCAAACTTAATTCTTTTAATGAATATTGTAAGATTCTTCCTGGCATAATGAAACCTGTGCTTTTGAGTGTTTTCCCTCAAAAAACAAAACAAAACAAAAAAACAAACAAAAAACAAAACAAAACAAAACAAAATAAACCAAAACCCCCACATGCTTACATTTTTTTATTTCTACCATTTCTACAGCTCGTTGTAGAAATCTGTAAATTTGTATAAGACTGACATTAAAAAGAGCATCAGCTGTTATGAGGGGTCTGAACTACTCTAAGAATTACAGACTGGTTTCTATGAAGGAGTTCTTTGTTGTAGGCAGCAGGGGATCAGTCATGAAGTAACTACTAAGCCAAACACCTCAATGAGGCCTGAGGGAAAATTTCAGTCTTAAGACTAAAGATTGATACTGGCACAATTTTGTCTTTGTGTGAGAATGATTCCAGTTATTCATCTTTGTTTTCAATATGCTGTAGCTGTTAATATTATAGTAAAACCGTGGCAGATGTTAAAACTATCTTTGTTTCTATGTTATTCAGTAAAATGATAGCCAAACTATTTATTTTACAGAACATCCCCTTATCCACCCTTCTAAGGAGCACTCAGTTTTGCCATTACAATATTGATGCAAAGAAAAGGCACATAAGAGATGCTGTCTGCAGTGAAAAACACCTGTTTCTGCCTTCCTCATATAAGTAGGTTGCTCACTCGTTATTACCCTTTAATTATTAATATTACTGATGTATCACATTCAGTGCTGACTTCATCCCCAAATATGTATTCGTATGTACTAATGTATATACATTAGTATGTACTGAAACACTGAATTTTTCTTTGTTTGCTAGAAATCGCTATGGTGTGATGACAGAGGTCAACCAGACACTGAAGCTTGAAGATGCTCCAAAGATAAATAACAGAAATTTTGATGGAGGTATAACTGCAATTCTCAATAGTACAAATACAGGGACAACATATAAATACAGGTTAAATGCAAGGACATTTGTTTTAAAACAGTAATAAATAATTAGATATGCAGTTAAGGGGACCAAACCAATAATTTTAATAAAATTTGAATAATTTTATCATGAAAAAGGTTTGAGTATAAAATGTGAAAACCTGAAAAGTTTAAAAACACAGTAATTTAAAATAATCATTGCCTTTTTATTTTAATTTTGAAATTATTCTTTATAATGAATAAAACAATTTGTCTGCAAAGTAGTTTTAAACTTTTTGGAAATTAGTTTAATGAACCCTTTTTAGCTAACCATAATTTCTTATGGAACTTTTATCTTCGGCAGCCAAATGTAATCAGTCCATGACTATACATTTGGTTCTGAAACACAGTTTTTTCATATGCAGTTGTTATTTCCAGTCATAACAGATTTCTCATAAGTTAAGTTCATTTAAATTTGAAACAGCAAACTATGCTAGTATAAAAGGATGTTAAGGAATCATCTTCGTGAAAATTTAAATTAATTTATGCAAATAGGTATTCTTTTGGGATTATTACATTTAATTTCCACTCCATTATTTTTAGAAACTGTTCAGGTGTTAAACTTCAACTGTCACCATACAAAATAATCTACTGAGCTTATATTTATGCCTAATATATGACAGAAGATAAAAGTGAACATAATCTTTTTGATCAAGACATAATGACATTTTTTTTTCCCTGCTAGATGAACTGGAAGAGAAGGGACTTGCACTGGAAAGTACAGATGCGAAATTTCACAGGCAGGGGGATGCTGTTCTGAAAATACTTCAGGAACTGCAGAAACTTACAGCCTCCCAGCAAAACCAGCAGAGAGCAAGACTCTTTTACAAATTTGTTTCTGGACTTAGAAGTTTACATAACACCACTCTTGGGTCTCTTGTACCAAAGATGATGGAAACTTCAAGGTACTTTACAACAGTTCATTGTGCAAGTATACTACATGTCAATGCCATAACAAATCCATTCTAAAGTTGTTGATTTACTGTAAGTGTCTTTAATTTAGAGGTTAATTAGATGTAAAGTGTCTTTCAGAAAGATAAGTATTATTTATCTGAATTATCTTGATAGAAAAATAGAGACAGTAAAACATGTGGATTTCACATTTTTCCTTTAGAAATACTTAGTTTTTAATTGGAACTTGAACATTAAATATAGGAGAATGGTGTAATAATTCAAACTTAAGGAAGAAGCTGAACTATAAATTAGAATATAAAACAGTCCTGTACATTTCTTCTCACCACCTTCCCAGGAATGTATGCCAGACACAGTCCTGTGGATATGTTATTATAGCCAAATATCTTTCATGCCATTTCGCTCAGGGACAATGACTTTAATTCCAAACAATCAAGTCTGACTTATAGCAACAAATACAGTTTTGAAAGTGAGATTTTTGGAGACATGGAAGGATAGAATTATTTGGTCTGACCCTGCTCTCCACTCCCCACCCTTACTCTTCTGTCCTAGCTAAACTTGAGTCAATTTACACATCCTTTATGTCCTCAGTCTGTAGAAGGATAGAGCATCAGTAGTTCAATCCATTCTATTACAATACTTGCAGTTGTAGGACAGTCTGTTGTGGAGGAAAAAAAATGCTATGTAATAATTGGATGTTAATACTTCCTTGTTGTTCATAGCTACTATGTTATTGATATAACTTGTAAAACTAAGAAGCTTCTTTACGTAAGTAATTGTGTGATTTGCATGCAACATTTGTCTTAAAACACCTTGATAAACCTGACAAATGTTTATTTCAAACATGCAACAAGCAATGATAACTGCAAATAGGAAATTAGTTAATCAAAGTTACCTATTTCCCTTCCAGTTCCATCACAGTTCAGGCCCTGACTCAATGTGGGACTCCAGAGTGCTACAGTGCAGTCCTTCAAATACTGAGAACTGGAAATGTGAATCCACTTGTGGCAGACCTGATCACATATACCCTGGGACTGTTGCCTTCTCCAACTCCAGCAAGAATAAAGGAAATTCTTAACATGGCCCAGTATCAGCCAAGTAGAGCTTCTCTTTATGGCTTGAGTCATTCTGTTACTAAGTAAGTGATGATACAGCATGTAATTGTACAAAATATTACAATGCATAGAGTGAACTCTAAGAACAGTCATTCTTTGGGGAATTTTCATTCTCAATAATTTGCTTTTTGGCAATAAAACATAAGTAGACATTTCCTTTTTTCTCCTTGCATTTATAATGTGTTTATTTCTGTAGGTTCTACAATGAGAAAATGATTGTGACAGAGGAAATAGCAGATGTTGCAGACTTCATGGTATCACTGCTTGGCACTGATTGTTCTGGGGAAGATGAACTCACATACCTCACTCTTCGGGTACTTTTATTTCCTTCTTTCCTTATGCAGGCAATTATTTTAAATTGTAGAGCATGTATTACTCTACTTCTCTTGGTGGATTAAAAATGTTTATTATCTTTTTTGTGTTTTCATCACTTATAGGCTATTGGAAACATGGGTGCAGTAATGGAGAAGGCAAAACCCAACCTGAAATCCATTCTTAAGACATGTATCAGAAATGAAGCTGCATCACTTTTGGTTCAGAAAGCAGCCATCCAGGCATTCAGGAAAATCACTGTTACTGACGAGGTAAATTTGATCACAAGAAACAGCATAAGTTGTCTTCACATAAGTTATTGAACATGCAAAAACTTGCCCATTATTTATAGTTTTTCTGTCTCACTTGTATCTGTCTCCAGATTTTTAGAACTCATTTATTTAGCTTAGTTTCCATACACATACCTGAGAATTTCAGCAGACTTCTGACTTAGTGAGTGTTGCTCCTTTGAGTTGTTTTATATAGTTGTTACCGTGCCATAAATGGAGTTCTGCTTATTTAAAGATGGTTTAAACTAACAAATTACTCCGAATTTAAATGCATATAACTAAGAAAAAAATCAGGTTCCCATTTTATAATGGCATTTTGTTGACTTTGTTATTAATATTACTGGTTAGTTTTTTGTTTACATTACAATGATATTAAAGTGCCTTCCACAGTCTGGGTGTCATTATACAGAGTACTTCAGCTTAGTATAGTGAAATAGTTTCAATAGAAACAGATTTCTACTCTAAGAGACATGCTTTTGTTTCCAGACAAGACTTAATGAGTCTGGTATCCTGGAAACATCTGGAGTTCTTATCCTCAGATTCAGTTTAATTTAAATAATTTAATTTTTAAAAAAATTATCATT
>JAOEGS010008081.1:21250-51271 GCA_025447755.1 Corythornis vintsioides
TTTCAATCTGATTTTACTTCTCCTGCAGCAGCAGATTTTGATCACCTTCTTTTCCTAAATTGAATGACCTTTTTTCCAAAATTTAAACATTTGTCTCTAGACCAGAACGTTTCTGATTCCCAACAAAGTCAGTATTTTAAACAAAAAAATAACCTACCAGACGCAGGATCCATTTTAATAATATCAGTTTTAGTATCAATTTTAATAAAACTACAATTTCTATGATATTTTCTATCAAAAGAAACTTTATCAAAACAGATTTAATGAAAGATTTGTAGTCAGTTATAGAAATAAGGTATATAAATAGTAATGTGGTTCTGAAAAAACTACCTCGTGGAAACTATTTCAGCCTATATATTCCCTAAAAAGTTTTTGCAATATCATTTACTAGCCAGTTCATGAGTGCAAACCTTTATTTCTATAGGACCGTTCAGCACTTCTGAAAGCGTACCAAGAAGGGGATGCACCTACAGACAAACGTCTGGCAGCCTATCTCATACTGATGAAAAATCCTTCCTCAAGTGATCTTGCAAAGATTTTGAGAGTCCTTACAAAGGAGAAGAATGAGCAAGTGAAAAGCTTTGTTGCCTCACACATTGCAAACATCCTAGACTCTGAAGAAGTAGGCATTGAAGCGTAAGTAAAATTTAGTTCTATCCTGGTCTCCTAGGAAATAGAAAATTTTGACCATAGCTGTAGTTATTTAGCAGTGCAATTTTTTTGCTTGGTTTTTGTTTGTTTGTTTGTTTTCTTTGTTTGAACAAGCATATAAGTTGAGTACATCTATGACTGTCAGAGCAGTGTCAGCTTACAGTCCTTCCCTTAAGTCTTAATTTTACCATTAATATGCGCAGAGAGATGGCCATTTCCAATCACCTTAGTTGTATTAATATCTGCAAGTGACACAAGAAATGTCTCAACTAAGACTAAATGAGCTTTTGGAATTTATACTAATCATATATGTATTTCTTTCTTCTTTCCTAGTGTAAAAAGCCAAGTTGAAGAAGCTCTGAAAGGAAACCAGGTTCCAACAGCCAAAGATTTCAGAAAATTCTCACAAAATTATCAGATTTCCAAAAGAGTTTCTGTACCTGGAGTTGATCCTGCCTCTGCCAAAGTAGAAGGAAATGTGGTATTTGATCCAAACAGCTACGTGCCTAAGGAAACTATGCTAAAAACCACCCTGAATCTGTATGGATTTGGCCCAAGCGATATCTTTGAGGTACAACAATTATCACAAAAATTTGCTAGTGTTCAGCTGTTTTCTTTCTCATTTCTGTTTTCTTATACCAGCTTTCCCTGAATACTGTATTGTTTTTACAAGCTTTGGGAGAAATCTAATGATCACTGTGCTTACAAGGGGACTTTCATTTGATCTCCATGGGCTTTAGCGCAAACCATCCATTATGTGATGTCACTTGCCACTGACTGGATGGACGACCCTGTTGGAGTTATTAAAGGCCTCAGCTAGGGTAAAATGAACCCATCTGTAACCAATTGACTTCATGCTATTGAATTATTACTGGCAAGTACTCATAGTAGATTTGAAGTGAGATACAGTCTATGTATAGGTTTGTTATTGGACCTCACAGCAGAGATAAAATTAATTGTAAAACCTACTATTCCATATCTTTCCTTAAGAATCACAGACTTGTAGAGTACACTTTAAATACATTGTTCCCCAGAAAGTAAAGCTCTGAAGAAGTGGGGAAATTGTCTCAATTATTGCATTGTCCTGTTCATTTTAGCTTGGCTTCGATGGAAGAGGGTTTGAACCAACACTGGAAGCTTTGTTTGGAGAGCAGGGATTTTTCCCAGACACTGCAAGCAAGGCCTTGTACTGGGTTGATGGCAGAGTGCCAAATCAGGTTTCCAAGGCACTTTTTGACTATTTTGGTTACTCCCAGGATGGCAAGCAGGAGCAGGTACGGCTTGAAAACATACTTTGTGCAGCACAGCATTACTATCTTTACACAGTAATCACAACATTTCCCTCATTATTGTATATGATCCTTTTTCTCTTCTGGTAAGCTAAAATAGAAATCATTAATGTTGTTTAACAAAGCTTTTTTTCTTAATTGTGTGTAGTAGGTATGTAAAAAATTGGTTGTGCATATTAGCTGATGTTCACTAAGTAACTGTTTCTAGATATAGGATTGCATTTCTCATTAATATATTTTAATATTCTGACTGAATTTTCAGGATGTCACAAAAGCAATAATTCTTAACCTTGAAAAATTGATAAAAGAATTGAGCAACAAGGAAGCTCCTGAAGGAAGAGCATATCTGAGAATCCTGGGAGAAGAACTTGGGTACATGAAACTCAATGATTTCAAATTTCTAGGAAGCATGGTTTTAAAGACTGTTAAAACTCTTCAGACTGTTCCTGAAATGGTATGTTATCAATGCACTAATGTGTATTATTAATAGTTGGGGGTTTTTTAAGATTTAGGTTGTGTTTTTCTATTATGTAAAAATGGATATTTGATACCAGCATGAAAATAAAATAATAAAAAATAAAATACCCACTTTTAGTCTGTAGGACTTTGAGAAACCCATAAAGACTCCTCAATAACAAAGTGGAGTCATCCTGGAAGATGGGTGAGAGGAAGATAAAAAAGAAGGTTCATATCTTACTGTATGATTATCCACTGGAACAATGCCCAAAATCTTACTGTTGGCCATTATGTTATACTATATAACTTCTAATTATGAAAATGTCTATTAATATTAAATAGTAATGAATCATGTTAACAAGAAAAGAGGATGGGATACAGTTTAGGAATATTTAGAAATATAAAACATTTCTTTTACTGAAGTAAAAAAATGCTTTACCATTGACTTTGGAGAAGCCAGAACGTTCATGTTATCTAATTCACCTTTGTATGTGTATGTCAAGGTAGAAGTTTTGTGTGTGTCAAGGCAGGTGATAAAATCCAGTTTAAGACTGAGTTTTTGATAAACACTCTTTAGTACATTTTTTGAAGTAAGGACTCTACAGAAATTATATTTTATATGGAAAATCAACCTTTGGATTGTATATTTTTGATCATTCTATGAATGATTTTTAAATTACAAAATGTACATATTCCAAAGCATAGATTTTTTGGTGTTCATTTCTTCATTTGATTCACAGATTGCACAGGCCATCTCAAAAGGTGTCGACAGGGATTTATTTGTCCACTACATGTTCATGGACAATGAATTTGAGCTCCCAACTGGAGCGGGTTTGCAGCTGAAGTTTGCCTTGTCTGGAGTAGCAACACCTGGGGCCAAAGTAGCTGTGAAGCTTCACCAAAAAAGCGTAAGCTGTCTATTTTTTCTCTCATGCTAATATTTTACAGTCTCATTTGGGGATAAAACTGCAACACCAGATGAAATTTATAGACTACAAAATACTCTTGAAATTAAAAAAAAATCCCCACTAAGTTAATAGAGGTCTCCGGTTATATTCTGAATTACGTTTACATTAAATTAAGAAGTAATAAATTATAAGACATAATAACATTTATAAATTAAAAGTTTTTTAATCACCCTTTCAAAAATTATCATTTTAATGTCTGTTTATTTATCTTCATTCTGTAATTGCCAAGCCAAAAGCTTGAAATTAAGCTGGTTTATATTTAGAGAAATTCAAATCTTTGATACATTTCTTTTTTTTGTCAAATAGTTTGTTTACTCATTGTTTTCAAGATAGCTTTTTTTTTTTTTTTAATGGAAAACTGGCTCTTGTTTTCAATTTTAAAAATAAATGCAAGTAGCTCCATGTACAAAAGAAGTGTATTAGGCAAGTAAATACACCATTTTGGGTTTTTTTAATTAGATGGAAGCAGAACTCATTGCAAAACCTTCGGTAGCAATTGAATTTGTAACACACCTGGGAATAAACATGCCTGAGTTTGCTAGAAGTGGCGTGGAGATGAATTCTAATATATTCCATGAGTCTGGAATTGAAGCACATGTTAGTATGAAAGCTGGACATTTGAAATTCAGCATTCCTGCTCCGAAGACTCCAACAAAGCTCCTCAGCATCAGGTAATAAGAACTTTCAGGGCTATGTTCTTCCATTCTATTCTTGTTTTTTAATATAATGGAATTAAGAGGGGACAGGAATGGAAAAAATTTCAGTTCAGAAAAATCCCAGGCATTGTGAAACTGGCATAACATCATTTGTAAGATAAGCAAATAGTCCAAGTAATTCATAGTCCTGGGAGTCATAGTTTATGGATCCTTTGTCACCATTTTCTGAAATTTTCAACAAAATTATTTCCATTTCTAATATTTTGTTTCCTTACATGTAAAATTATTACAATATCAATGCCTATTTTTAGATTGAAATTAAATTAATTACTTACATTTAGAGAGGGTAAGTGGCTTAATACAGAGAATTAGTATTATTAACAATAAACTGCTTGACCATGTAATCACCAAATGTTTTTTCATTAACTCTCTACCTTAATAAATGACTTTTATTCAGAAAATAGCATTCTTAATAGGATGTTGTCTGAACACCTGGGAATAAAATAATTTTCTTTTCTAGCAATACGCTACATTTGGTGTCTCCAGCCAAAACTGAAGAGATTCCACCTCTGATTGAGAACCGAGAAACCTGGACTTCTTGCAAGCCTTTAATTTCTGGTCTAAATTTCTGCACCAAATTATTATACTCTAATGCCAGTGACACAGAAGCAGCTCCTTATTATCCCTTGACTGGAGAATCCAGGTAAGTCATATCAGCTTTAACTTTGTTCTGTGTTAACTAATATTCCTTCTTAGCACCTTCTCACATAAAGTTTACCTATAAAATAATAATCAAAAAATGGATTAGCAGGAACAGTTCAGAAAGATTCCTGTTGAGAACTATATGATTTCTTTTGTTTGTGATCATGAACAAAATACTTATTTATAAGACCTTTTCTTAATCTTCTTTAGATTTGAAGTTGAAATAGTGTCCACAGGCGAAGTAAAGGAATACTCTGCAAGTGCAAATTATGACCTGAAGAGAGATGGCAGTGACCTTATAGACACCTTAAATTTTGCTGTCCAGGCAGAAGGTAAAATTCTTAATAAACAATATGGTTTTGCTCAGTTTTTGATTGTGGAATTTGATGGGAAAAAGATCTGTATGAATAAAATAATTTTTTTCAGTATAAAAAATAATAAAATTTTAACAGCTAAACAGGCCAATACTTTAACTCCATTTCATTTCATGTATGTAGTCCCTGTGGAAAATTTTCATAATCAGAGGCTGATTTTGTATCTCAAAAATGCTCGCCCGTAATTTAAATAGAAGTCTGATGTTTGTGAATGGAAGCAAGGAAGAAGAAAAGTTAATGGGTTCTATATAAGCAGAAGAAAAATGCTATTTCTGATTAAATGTGGAAGCATACAAATTGAGAAGAACTGTATAAACAGCAAATTTTTCAAAGGGAGAATCTGTGGGATACATAACAAAGTTTATGTAACAAAAGTAATTATGGAATTAGTTGACAAATCCATGATGTGTTTAGAAGATGAGGAGAAAAAAAAAAAGTGTCGCAGTTTCTGATTCAGACTCTTCAAAGGTTGTGTTAGATATTCAGGGTGATATAATTTCCAATTAATCACTTTTTATTTTCTTTTTAAGAATAGACCAAACAAATTCCATAGTTGTGAATAACCAAAGTACATTATATTTTCCAGGTATAGATCAGCATGAAGCCACATTGACCTTCAGGTACAACAGAGGGAGAAAGATCTTGACCAGTGATATACACATTCCGGATGCTGATGTTGACTTTGGTACAAACTTCAGAATTACTGATGAATCCATTCTTGGGAAGAAAGCATATACTGTTGTCTTAGACTTTAATAACAAGAAGATTTCTGAAGTTACTCTTACTGGCCAGATAAAGTAAGTCAGAAAACCACTTAGACTTTTACAAATATGTTTGAATAAGATAGTTTTATTAAAAGTAGAAAACTTTGGGAAATTTTATCCCATTTTGGAGAAATTGCTTGTACAGAGAGACATATAAACTTGTAATTCAAACCCCCTTTAAAAATCCTTGATGCATACACTAAATTAATACATCTAATACCCAATATATATGTATATGTGTAATTTGTATTCTAAGTTCCTTGAGATAGTTCTTCCATGTGAGCATACACATGACTACAAGAATGACATTGTACTAGTGTTATTGCAGGTGTGATAATCCAAGATACAAACAAGGGTAAGTTTGTTCAGAGAGGTATTATCTTTTACTGGGTATATTTGGCTCTAAAAAAAAGTTATTACATCTCCCCATGAAGAAATCTAATGGCACTCAATAAGCAACAAAACCAAAAATAACTGAGAGCTTCCTGTAAAAATTCCCACGCTTCATGATGAGAATATTTCCGGGAACATCTACAGGGGAGCTAACAAAAATGTTCAGCCTGACAGGGTTTCTAAAATTGTCTGCCTCACAAGCCCATAGTGAAATGAGCTGATCACATTCTTTAATAAACCTCAATCTTCCATGGAATTCTGTGATCTTGATGGTGCCCCAGGGAGTCTTTGTCTTTGCTGTTCATGCAGAATTGCCTCTGATATCAGTGGGAGCTTTGGACAGATGTCAGACACCTCAATTCTCTTTCATTTGCACTAACATAATATTAGGAGTTTGCTCAAGTCAACAAAGTTACAGAGATCTAAAATAAATGTGAGTGAAGGAAAATGAAGCCCAGTGGCATAATATATTTTGTCAAGTGTTTTGTTTCTTTGTGATTCATGGCCACAGTCTGTATCCTTAGTAGAGAGTTCAGCTTGAGAAAGGAGTTGAAATTTTGGTTCAGGTACAACTTTACAAAGACAGGTACATATTTCCATCTATTTCAGTATTATGAAATTAATATTGTTATTGTGTTATGAAATTAATATGGAATTTTTGTGTATCTCTGCACAGTACCATCATAATTATTTACCATAGATCTTCCAAAGTATCTATCAGAAGGTGAAAAGATATGCTAAATTGGAATAATGTTGACAAGTTTGATTGCATCTATTATTTTGCAACACCTATTATGTGAATGTACCCTTAGTATCTTTGTACAATGATACAAAACAGGACAGGAACATAGATATATTTGAAGATAGCAAGGGTCTTCAAAGGGACCTAGCAGGCTGTATTGATGAGCTGAATTGTACAAGGTTAGACAGTGCCAAGTACCAGGGCCTGCATTTGGGTCACAACAACCCAATGCAGTGCTACAGGCACTGGATGACTGGCTGGAAAGCCCAGAGGAAAAGGACCTGGGGGTGCTCATTGACAACCAGCTAAACAAGTCAGCAGTGTGCCCAGGTGGCCAAGAAGTATCAGAAGTAGAGTGGACAGCAAGACTAGAGGAGTTATTGACTCTGTATGCAGCACTGGTGAGGCTGCATCTTGAGTACTGTGTTCATTTGGGTCCCTCACTTGAGCGACACTTGAGTGTCAAGAAAGTCATTTGAGGTTCTGGAGTGTATCCAAAGAAGGACAACAAAGCTGGTGAAGGGTCTAGAGAATAAATCTTATGAGGAGAGACTGAGTGAATTGGGGTTGCTTAGCCTGGAGAAAAAGGAGGATCAGGGGAGGTATTATTGCTCTCTACAACTACTTGGAAGGATGTTGTTAGGAGGTGAGGGTCAGTTAACTCTCCCAAGTAAGAAGTGAAAGGACAAGAAGAAAATGCATCAAGTTGCTCCATAATAGATTTAGGTTGGACAGGAGGAAACAACCTTTCACTGAAAGGGTTGTTAAGCCCTGGAACAAGACCAGGGAGGTGATGGAGTCACCATCCCCAGAACTATTTAAGACATGTAGATGAGGTGCTGAGGGACATGATTCAGTGGTGAGCTTGTCAGTGTAGGCTAATGGTTGGACTCAATAATCTTAAAAGTCTTTTCTAGCAGAAACATTTCTATGATTCTGTACTTTACTGTAGATGTAAATGGTGAAATTGCTCCTGAAATGTAAGAGAAAATGGTGAGTGGAATGCTTTATATTCATATTTACTTTTTGTTTTCACAGATATGCTGGAATGGAAGAGGCAATGTTAAGGGGCACCATTTCTATACCTCGTCTGCAAACTGAACTTAGAACTGAAGCTTTGCTTAATTATTCACCAAGTAAGGGATATCTTCAGATGAGCTCAGCTGCAACAACTCATGGAAACTCAATTTCAGAAAGAATTCTTCTCAGATATGGTAGGGACAAAAACATGATTCACACGTGCAACCTATAAATTTAACGTCACATTGTTTTATAGTATATCCCCAAATAGAATGAGAATATTATTAATATTACTTTTTTCTTTTAAAATCATGATTTTCAGATTCTGAGAAACTTGAACTAGAGTGGAATTCAGGTGCCAGTGCTGCTGTGAAAAAAATGGCCTCCAACTTCCCAGCTGACTTTTCAGACTACCCAAAAACTTTACAGAAGCATGCCAATGAACTGCTGGATCGGAAAGTGGCTCATACAGATATGACACTGCGGCATATTGTATCACAATTTATCGTGGTATGTTTGAGCCTGCAGTAGATGCTAACAGCTTGACCACACAGCCCTGGTGAATTCTTGCCTCCCCAACAGAAGCCAAAATGGAAATTATGTGTAAAGCTCTCATCAGATTGGAAAATATGTAGATTGAATCAGTCACTTTATCAGATGCCTAGGGCTCAATATGTGGATAGTTACAATGGCTTTCAGATAGCTTCTTGGAAAGTCCTAAAACACGTTATTTACTTTTTAAAACTTTTCTCCTCATTGCAGGCAACCAACACCTGGCTACAAAAGACATCCAAAGATGTGCCCTATGCCCAGATTCTGCAAGACAAGCTAAGTGGACTGCAGGAACTGAACATTCAGAAAATGAGCCTGCCTGTTATCACCATTCCTGAAGAGCTTTTCCTGAAAAGGTAAGGTATGACTTCATTGTCCTACAGGAAGATGAAAATATATGTTTTTTCATATTCTTGTAACATTCCATTTGACTGTCTTTAATAAAACAGTGAAATTGCTGTATTAGCATAAAATTAGAATCACAACAAAGAATTTTAAGACCAGATAATTTAATTGTATGGAGGAAATGATGCAAGTCTTTAATACAAATTGGACTTTATCCTGTCATTCCTAGAGTATATTAATATATCCTGAAGTATTTTGTTATATAGAATTGAGAACTGAGGAAAAATACAGCATTCAACAAGCTTACTGTAAACTACAGAACTAATGAAACCAGGTTTCCCATAGATTTGTGTCCTACATCTCTACAGATCCTTTGTCTTTGGCCATAAGCCTGAGCAGTCCTATGGTTCTTCCCATTCCCCTAAACATACTGGTTGACCTCCACTCATATAGTAGTACCCTGATCTCTTCCCCTGTCTGACTCCATCTGGCACTTGCTCAGAGGCCACACATACCATGATTGGACACATATGGAGTGGAT
Source organism: Corythornis vintsioides (assembly GCA_025447755.1). Lineage (NCBI taxonomy): Eukaryota > Metazoa > Chordata > Aves > Coraciiformes > Alcedinidae > Corythornis > Corythornis vintsioides. The sequence continues at coordinate 30,704 of JAOEGS010008081.1, forward strand.
AGTTTCTAGTTTAGACCCATCTCCTCCACTTAGTAGAAAGTTTCACAGAACTTCTATGAAATGTAATTACCTTTGAGACTTTTATCCTTCTGTCAGATTTGATAGAAATCATCCAATGTTAAAAATGTCTATAAAGTAGGTCTTGTCAAACAAAAAGAGAGACTGCAAGGCAGCTATATAGTATATTTATTCTTTTTTTAGGAAATCAGACTGTAAATCAGCCAGAGAGGATCTAGACTTTAAAATATTCATGCACCTGACAGGATTTGCTCTCATTACCGTTCCTAACACATAGTTACTGTTCTTGCCATTTAGTGCTCATATTGTGTTGCTGCTCTGCCTATGCATAAGAATTCAAGGAACAGTGTTGCTTGGTAGTATCTTCAGAATACACCCACAGCTACCACTGTGATACATAGAAACATGTCTCTGTAGTCTTTCCATTCAGCTAGGGAAATGTTGATGGCTGAAATGAATGCAAAGGGCAATGGAAACTTGGATTACAAAACCAGATAGAGAACAGACGTGCATTTTATCTCTCCTAGTGCTCTTTTTCTATGTACTGGCTTTCACTGTGATAATATCAAACTGTATGTTAATGACACACATCTCTATTGCTTCCATTGTGTTCCTAAGATATGTATAAGCAAGGAAAAGCCTGTTTTTTCTCCTATGCTCTTACCAGTAGTGCCCATTATAATTATAATAATAGGAATTTCTACTGATTTATGAAGTTGATTTTTTAACCATTTGATGTAAAGGAATATTTTTTGAAAATGTTTCCTTAATTTTGATTGTAGGATATAGCTCTAAGTGTAAAAAAGAGGATTTTGTAATATAAAAGACCACTTAGGCAACTAAAAAAAAGCATCTCTGCCAGCTTATTGTTCATGCACAAATTAAGGCTGCATTTCCTCCTGTTTTGCCCTTTTGTAATTAGATTTTTTTCCCCACAAGCTTTTCAAGTGATGATCCATTCTTTCCAGCCCTAACTCCTGGTCAAATGGTTAGATTTTAATTGAGTTTTATTCAGAATAAAATAAGTGCTGAATATTTGGATAAAACTTTTGACATGTTTATCATCAGAAAGATAAACTCTTTATAATTTAGGTTCTTACAAATTCTAATGCTAATTTTTGTGCATTTTGGTACAATACATCACTATTTTTTAAGACATACAATTACTTTTCTCTGGTACTCAGTATGCCACTTTGAATGTGGTTTTGGAGAATACATTTCCTATATGTCAGCTATTTTCATTAATAATCCTTCATTTTGAGGATGTTTTTCATGCCAATACATTTTTATGAACATTATTAATGTTCATAATTCAGATTTGGACTCTCAAAGTAGAAAATCAAATGCAAGATTTCTAACAGTTGTGTATTTAGCCCCTTGAATGACACTCTTCATCTGTGAGCTTGTCAGTTAAGCTCTGAAGAAAAAAATCAGGAACCTTTGAATTCTAATGCAAGGCCTTACAGAAAGAATATGTTCCTTGACTTCTTGATCTATGAGTCTCCCTGATTATTAAATAAGTGGAAAAATATTGGCACTATTCACTGATACTGAAACTGCTTTCAGTAAATCCTGATAGAGTGCTTTAAAAATGCTGGTAATAATAGATATCATCAAATTTCTCTAAATCTCAAGTCGGGACATTGATTAAAGCATGTAAGTAAGCTCAGTATCATGGGAATAGTAGGAATGATGGAAATATCTGTATAAGCTTAATGAACTTACAGTTTCTAATACACTCACTTCTGTTTTCTAGTGAAGGCCGGATCAGGATCATCTTGAATAAAAACAGTTTTCTAATTAATATCCCATTGCCATTTGGTGGAAGATCATCCCATGACATAAAGGTGCCACAGACTGTTAAAACACCTCCTCTGGTAATGGAGTCGATGGGAATCAGTGTGCCATCTCAGGAATACAGAATCCCAACATTCACTGTTCCAGAATCCTATCCTCTCCGTGTGCCTTTACTTGGCACTTTAGAGGTCTCTACTAAGGTGCACAGCAACTATTACAACTGGTCAGCAGCATACACTTTGGCTAATAGCACTACAGAGAAAGCATCCAGCATAAAAACTACTTATGACACAAGTGCTGACTCAGTTTTCGAGCTACTTTCCTACAGTGTGAAAGGTAAGAACCTGTGCCATTACTACAATGTTGGCAAAAATATTTTAATTACTTTATTTTCTATGTATCACATACAGCATATTAATTTTTCCTGTTGTTTATTTAAAGAAAGGTGGTGTACAATCTTAAATCACTTTATCTTAGTTTTCAAAGATATTATGTGAATCTGTTTATTCAGGCACTAAAGATTAAGTCAATTTAATTCAATAAAGACTTCTGAGGTACATATTTTCCTAGATGTTCCCCAATGAAGAAAAAGTCCTTCAAAACTGAAGGAAGAGTTCTACAAACACTTATGTATCTAACTAGTCAAGTGCTTACCAAATTGGGTGTATGTGTGTAGGTATGCCCACAGTTTATTTCTTGGTCTATACTTACATGCATCTATAGATATATAAGTTTGAATCATCTATATATCCATATACTGCCATAACTGCATAGCAATTATCTGGGACTCAGACTGGATAGGTCTGAAGAATGGTACTTCTAAGCTAGTTCCTCTAAATTTGCAGTTTGAGTTCTCATATTGCAAAAGGACAAGCTAACTTAAGTCTTTTCTGAACTCACCATAAACGAATCATGATAAAGAAAACATCAAAACTCAAGAATGTTAGAGACTTATTTTATTCATAGTTCCAAAATTTAGCCCCAGATATCAAAATAATAATGACTTTTACATAAATATTCAGGATTTAAGCAAACATCTTAGTCTTTAAAGCAAAATGGTATAAGAACTTTACCTGCAATTCAAATAGTAACATAAAAACAGCATCAGACAGTCTTAAACACAGAAAGGTATAAATTGAACTGTTATCCTGTGTCTCTCTTTTTCTATTTCAGGGTCTGGAGAAGCATCATACAGTAGAAATGGATTCATCTACACATACGAAAATCACCTGAAGCACAGGCTCCTGACATCAGTTTTTAAGTTGGCCAGTACAAAGAGCTATGAACCTAGTCCAGTTGCAAACTACACCATATCACTTCTGACAGCCAGCACTCTGGGTCCTCAGCTTTCATTGTCCGGTGACATTGTTTCTGAAAAGACAAATAATGTGAATATCAATAATGTCAAGATGGAAGGGCAGCTGGAAGTGGCTTCTGTCTTTGTAAGAAGCATTTACACTCTGTCAAGCTCCTACAATGAAAAGAGACGGATTTTAGAAGGAAAATCAAATCTGAAGTTGGATTCTTCTTACCTTCAGGCTAGCAATCAAATATCTGGCAGATACAGTGATGAATTATTGTCCATTACTTCAGTTTCTGATGTACAAAGTGGACTATTAAAGAACACAGCTTCACTGAAGTATGAAAACAGCCAGCTAAAAATGACATCTGAAACCAATGGGAGGTATCGACATACTGCAGGTGTCAATAAACTGGAAATAATTTTGTCAAAGAAGATGGCAGCACTTCGATCTGAGTACCAAGCCACTTACAAGCAAACCCATTTTTATGGCCTGTTTGCAGGTTCTCTCAATTCCCAGGATCTTGTTTTCAACACTGATATCTCTCTGACTGATCAAAGGAATCGAGCTGCACATAAATCATCACTTAACGTCAATCAGTATGGTCTGGCCAGCAGTGCAACCACAAGTGTGCAGTTGAGTCCATTGACAATGCAGAGTGAAATGAATGCCAAACTTGATACTGCTGGAGGCTCCATGTCTCTGTCCTCTTCTGGGCGCTATGGAAAAAACAATGCAAAATTCAATCTAGGTGGAAGAGTGAGCCTTTCAGAAATAACACTGGGAAGTGAATATCAGAGTACAGTTCTGAGTATGGACAGCAAACATGTTTTGAACTTCAGAGTTAATAGAGAAGGACTCAAGTTTTCAAATAATTTGCAAGGATCATTCAAAGAGATTAAGTTGGAGTATACAAATGACTTGAATATTCCTGGCTTATCCTTAACATTTGTTTCAAAGCTAGACAACAGCTTCAGCTTTGACAAGTTCCACAAGCATGTTTTTGACCTCCAGCTACAGCCTAGTTCACTTACAGCTAAACTGAACAATAACATCAAATACACCAAAACTGAAGTTTCCAACAAAGCAGAATTGCTTCTTGAACCTCTGAAGCTGAACTTGGGTGGCAATGTCAGAGGAGCCTATGGAGCAGATGAAATAAGACATAGCTATACCATTGCATATGCTGATCTAACTGGAAACTTGAAAACAGATACAGTCGCAAATATTCAAGGTGCAGCTGTGAGTCACAGAGTTAATCTGAATGTGGCAGGACTTGCTGCTTCAGTTACTATGAACACAAACTGTGATTCCAAATCTCTCCATTTCAGCAATGCTGTACGCTCCACTATGGCTCCATTTACTATCACAGCTGACATACATACCAATGGTAATGGAAAGCTGATTGCTGCAGGTGAACACACAGGAGATCTTTACAGCAAATTCCTTTTTAAAGCAGAACCTCTTGCTTTCACTTTCTCCCATGATTACAGAGGATCTACCAGTCATAGCTTGAAGTCTAGAGGAAGATACACTACCCTGCTTGATAACAAAGTTCTTATGCTTTTTACTCCATCAGAGCAGTCAAGTGCTTGGAAATTGAAAAGTCAGCTAAATAATAATGTGTACTCACAAGATCTCAGTGCTTACAATGATGCAGAAAAGAGTGGTGTGGAACTTAGTGGAAGAGCTTTAACAGATCTCTCTGTCATGGATACATCAGTCATGCTACCGTTCACAGCTGAAGAAGTTAATTTAATTGATGCCTTGGGCCTCAGAGCCAGTGTGTCAGAACCTCAAGAATTCAGCATCTCTGGGTCTGTGAAGTATGACAAAAATAAAGATATGCATGTTATCAACCTACCATTCTTGGAACATTTGCCAATTTACTTTGAACAAATCAGAGGCACTATTCTGTCCACGCTGCAGGCCATACAAACTTACCTGAAGAACATTGACATAGAACAACATATGACAAAATACAAGGCAACTTTGGATAAACTCCCACAGCACATTAATGATTATATGGACAAATTAGATGTGAAAGGCAGAGTTAGCAGCATGAAAAATAATTTGGTTGCTTTCACAAAGGACTACAAAATAACATCTGATGATCTCCAAATTTTCCTGGATAAATGCATGCAGAGTCTTCGAGAAATGCTGCTTCAGTTGCAGATCAATTTGATACAAATTGAACAATACATCAAAGACCATTACAAGCAGTATGACATTAAAGCACTTGTTGCACAGCTTCTTGACCAAATAGTGGAAGCAATGACAGCTTTAGATAACAAATATGAAATAAGAATGACCGTAGTTGAAGCTATTCAAAAATTGCAAATGTTGTTTCAGCAGTATTATCCTAGCAAAATTGGAAGCAGCACTTGGGCTTGGATTAAAAATGTAGATGATGAGTACAGGATTACTACTTGGATACAGGAAAACCTAGAACAACTCAAGACTCAGATTCAAAATATTGATGTCAGGCGTATTGCAGAAAATTTGAAGCAGCAGCTTAAAACATTTGATCCTAAAGAAGTTTTAGAAAAATTGAAGCGTTCATTACCAATTGAAAAAATTAATGAAGTTCTTGAACGAATCAAAGACTTTATTCTAAATTGGATGGAGGAGTATGAAGTGTCTGAGAAGATCAGTGCTTTCCGAGGTCATGTGCACAAACTGATTGTACAATATGAAATTGATAAGCAGGTATATTTTTTAATGGACAGAATGATGGAACTGCTTAACCAGTACAGAATAAAAGAAACCGCCCAGAAACTGATCATCTACTTGAAAAATATTGATGTGAAATCATGCTTTGATAAAGTTGTTGCTTTTATTGATGATGCTGTCAAGAAAGTTCAAAGTTTTGATTATGAAAGGATGATAAAGGAAGCCAACAAGTTCCTTGATGTGATAATTAAAAAGCTCAAGTCTTTTGACTATAACCAGTTTGTTGATGACACAAATAAAAAAATCCGAGAAGTGACCCAGAAAATAAATGAGGAACTCAGAAATCTAGAGCTTCCACAGAAAGCAGAAGCACTGAAACAGTATATAAGAGATTTTAGAGCTGTGATTTCAAAATACATGGATCAACTAAGGGACACCAAGCTTGCTGCAATCATTAACTGGTTCAAGGAGCTCATAAACTCAACAACATTAGCAAATCTGAAAGCCAAGGTAAATGAACATCTGGAAGATCTGCGAGAGAGGATTTCTGAAATGGATATTTCCCAGGAATTACAGTGGTTTCTTCAGAAGATAAGCCAGTTCTACAACTCTGTTGTTGTATACATTTCTGACCAGTGGAACATAGCTTTTAAAAAAATCATTGCTTTGGCTGAAGAGTATGATCTAAAAAATTGGGCTGAAAATTTAAACCAGTTTGTTGAAACAGGTTTTAAAGTTCCTGAAATCAGAACTTTTATAATCACTATACCTGCCTTTGAGGTTAGTCTCCGAAGTCTTCGAGAAGCAACATTTAAAACACCAGACTTCATTGTTCCACTGACTGATTTGCATATCCCCTCCTATGAAATAAATATTAAGAGACTAAAGGACATGAAAATACCAATGAAATTTACTACCCCAGAATTTACAATTCTAAATACCTTTAAAATTCCTTCCTATACAATTGACTTGAGGGAGATTAAACTTCAGATTGTGAGAACTATAGACAAAGTCATGTCTGCTGAATTTCAGTTGCCAGCAATTGATTTGTATTTTAAAGATCTGAAGATGAGAGATATGCCTTTTTCTGACGTTTCTTTCCCAGAAATACAGATGCCTCAGTTTCAAATACCAGAATTGTTGGTTCCGAAGCTAAATCTAAATGAATTCCAGATTCCTAACATGAAGATACCAGAGTTTGAGCTTCCACGTATCCCACATACTGTGACTCTCCCTACATTTGGCAAATTGTCTGGTGCTTTCAGAGTCACCTCTCCATTCTTTACACTGTCCGCACATGCTGAGGTTCATAATACTACAACATCTGCCAGCAATCCAGAATTTGTGACCTCCCTTTCAGCTCAAACAACATCGAAATTAGACTTTCTAGTTTTTAGTGTTATTGCAGATTCACGTGTCTTGGCTCCTGAGATGAAGCAGCTGAACCTTAGAAATTCCATGAAGGTCAACCACAGGTTCCTTAAAGTTGATCACAGCAATGAAGTGGTATTTTTAGGGACTTCAGTAGAAGGTGAAGCTGAAACTCGAGCAAACTTAAATACTATGAAAAATTCAATAGGGCTACAGAATAACTTCATGGTCAAGCTGCAAAGAAAAATTTGGATGCAGAGTGGAACATCATATTCCCACAGACTGAATATTCCACAAGCTGATTTCTCCAGCCAGGCTGATCTGGTCAATAATATGACAACAGAGGTAGAAGCAGGACATGTATCATTTACTTCCACTGGTAAAGGAAACTGGAAATGGGCTTCTCCTAATTTCTCTGATGAGGGCACTCATGATTCACATGTCACTTTAAGGGTTGAGGGCCCCGTTATTACATTTTCTGCCAACAACAGAATAAATGATAAGTACCTGAAAGTCAACCAAGCTATGAAATATGAATGTGCTTTACTAAATTATGCAACACTTCAGATACAGTCTGAAATTGAGTCACAGCGCCTGGGACGCAGCGTTCTGAATGTAAAAGGCACAGGACAACTTGGAGGAATGAAAGTAGAATTAACAGGCTCTCATAATGCCCAGCTCAATGGACGGATTACTGGAACTGTAAATAATGAGGTTTCCTTCTTGGCACAGCCTTTTGAAATTCGTCTATTAACAAACAATGATGGAAATGTGAAAATCAGCTTCCCAATGAAACTGACTGGAAAAATTGACTTCCAGAATAACTACGGTTTTGCACTCAGTTCCTCTGTTCAGCAAGTCAGCTGGCAAGCTACTGGCAGGTTCAATCAATACAGATATTCCCATAATATATCTGCTGGGAACAATGATGACAAAATTGAAGCTCATGTTGAAATGAATGGAGATGCCAACCTGGACTTCCTCAATATTCCTTTAACCATTCCTCAGCTTCAGGTGCCCTACACTGGAATCAAAACTCCTCAGCTAAAAGATTATTCACTGTGGGATCAGGTAGGCCTGAAGCATTTGTTGAAGACAACAAGACAGTCCTTTGATTTAAATTTGAATGCTCAGTATGAGAAAAACAAAGACATGCATGTTATTCCACTTCCCTTAGCAACAGTGCATGAAGTACTTAATAAATACATAATTTCCTTTAATAAGCATTTTGAGAGAGGAAGAAATGCCGCTTTAGATTTTCTCACAAAGTCATATAATGAAGCCAAAACAAAATTTGACAAATACAAAATACAGACATCACTGAACAAACTACCACGGACCTTCAGGATTCCAGGATACACCATTCCTATTGTGAATATTGAGGTTTCTCCTTTTACTGCTGAGATGCCAGCCTTTGGTTACATGCTCCCAAAAGAAGTAAGCACAAAAGGATTCACAGTCCCTCTGATTGGCTTTTCAGTACCATCTTACACCCTAGTCTTACCTTCTCTGGAGCTTCCAGTCCTTCATGTTCCACAGGATCTACGCACTCTAAAGCTTCCCAGATTCAGAATCAACAGCCCATTAAACCACATCTTAATTCCTGCTATGGGAAACATTACTTATGACTTCTCATTTAAATCCAGTGTGATCACTCTAACTGCAAATGCCGGGCTGTTCAATCAGTCAGACATTGCTGGGCAACTCAGTGTCTCATCTTCTTCCGTCATTGATGCTCTGCAATTTAAGCTAGATGGTTCAACAAGTTTGACAAGAAAAAGGGGGTTGAAGCTGGCCACGGCATTGTCTCTGAGTAATAACAAATTTCTAGGAGGAAATCATGACAGCACTCTTAGTCTCACAAAGAGGAACATGGAAGCTTCAGTGGCAACAAATGCAGAAATCAACACAGCAGTTTTAAAAATGAATTTCAGCCAAGAGCTTTCTGGGAATACTAAATCTAAACCCACTCTTTCCTCTGGGCTAAAATTAAGATATGATTTCAATATTCCCAAATATGGCACCAGTGCTAAGGGAGGAATTGCTCACAAACTTGCTTTAGAGAGCCTTACATCTTACATATCACTAGAAACTTCTATAAGTGGTGATACTGATGGAGCATTTTTCAATGCAAATGCATTTTCTGGAAGTCTAGACCATGAGGCAAACACCTATCTGAATGCTAATGGAGCTCGATCATCTGTCAAGTTTGAGGCCCACTCCAAAGTCGATGGACTCTGGAACAGTGAAATGAAAGAAATACTTGCAGTTGAAGCAGCTACCCGTCGTGTGTATGCAGTCTGGGAGCACAATGGCAAGAACTATGCACGATTCACACCCCTTTTCACAACAAAGGGGACTCAGAAGTGCAAAGCAACCTTAGAGTTGGTTCCTTGGAGTATGTCAGCAGATCTTCAGGTGCAAGCAAGTCAGCCAAATTCCTTCCTGGACACAGCCTCAGTAAATGAAGTTGTTGTAGTGAAAATCAGTGCTACAAACCAGAAAGTTGGCTGGAAGGGTGAAGGACAAATTGAGTCATTATCTCTCAGTCATGATATGCAGTTATCTAATGAAAAATCAAAGGCAAAGTTTGATATTTCTGGATCTTTGGAAGGCTACATGGACTTCCTCAAAATCATAAGGTGTCCCATTTCTGAGAAGAGCTTATGGGATATCTTGAAGCTGGATGTCACCACAAGTGCAGACAGAAAACAGTACTTAAATGGTTCAGTATCCCTCGTGTACACGAAGAGTGACGATGGTTACTTTTTCCCCCTACTGCTGAGTAAATTGACCGATGGCTTCACTTTCACTATTCCTGAGTTAAACCTAAAGGCTCCAAGCCCTATTCTCAGCACTCCAGGCTTCAAGGTTCCTTTCACCACTCTAGAGGTCCCAGCATACAACATTGACTTGCACAACAGAAAAATTTCACACACAGAGAACACAATGCCATCTGATGGCAATTTACCCATTCTGCCAAACCTAAGATCCCCCGAAGTGAATATAGGAGCCAACTATATTACATCAGAAGAAAATAAAATAACATATCTTGAGGTGACGATACCTGAATACCAAATAACTCTATCTCAGTTTGTTCTTCCAAAGATTATTTCTTTTGGCAGCTTCAATCTAGATCTGGATGAAGTAGTTCATAAGATTGCAGATTTTGATCTGCCTACAATTAAAATTCCTGAGCAGAAAATTGACATCCCCCCTCTCAAAATATCCTTGCCTGCTGGAATTTACATCCCAATATTTGGTGCCTTGACTGGATCTTTCAAAGTTGCTTCCCCTTTGTACAATGTCACCTGGAGAACAGACTTAACAAACAAAAAGGACTCTTTTGAACAATCCATTGATTCTACCTGCAGCTCAACATTGCAGTTCCTGGAATATGACTTAAATGGTAAGAAATTAAAATTCTATATGGCACAGTCTGTGGGAAATTATGGGCATTTGGTTTCTTGATGCATAATTTTACATACCCCATAGCCAGCCATCTAACATAGAACGGGTTATGTATTTTTAATTGTTTGCTGGCAAGTTCTGGAAATACTCACATTTGAAATCTTTTTCCCAGTTGTTTCAAACTACAAATATGAAGAAGGTATGTTTGTCATGAAAACAACTGGAAGCTTTTCGCATCGTGACATGAGCGCAAACTACAAGGAAGATCTTACTGTTTCAGGAATTAGGTAAAGATTTACTGTAATACATAGCTTATAGTAGACCGAATTACCAAGAATGTATTGCTGCTTTGATCTCTGTTGCCCCATAGTGCCTTGCTGCAATTAGGAACACCTATGTAGCTACCCTGTCATTGACTGCATTTTTCCCTCTCAAGATAGATGGAAAGATGTTCCCTCTCAACATTTCTGGAACACCTTTTCTAAACAGCCTCATTTCAGAAAATGGCTGAGATATAGACACAGTATTTTATAATCAAATCAGTTTTAGATCTGACCATCAACATTGTCATGAGTTCTTTTTACTGGATCCCTCTGTCACCAAAAACCCTTAAAGAGTAATTTTTATTCACAAGTATCATTACTAGGGATTGATAGATAGAAGTTGGACTTCTAACTGCCTGTTCTGCTCTGCAAGTGTTGAGTCGATATATCCAGGGGACAGAATCTGTGAAGGAGAGTACAAATGTAGATAAAAAGTACTGCCTATATCTGTGTTGATGAAAAAAAAAAAGCAGCTTGTAGAAGTCAATAGAAAGCTAACAGTGTTTTGCTGCCCTAATTTAATGAAAATTACGGTAGCTTCTTGACAGAGCTCATTATGTTTTTATCTAAAACAGGAAAATTGAAGTGTCTTGAAGTTTTGTATGTACTAAGCTAAATCCTAAGAAACGTGGATAGCAAACCCTTACATTTTCATTTGATGACAAAGTAATTGCTTACATACATACAAAAATATATATGTAAATATAGGTGGCATTGGGCTTGTACTTTGTGAGTTCCTTCAGAGCTGTGTATTCACTGTTGCAGAGTCATGGACAGCAGTGCATCGCTAGACATCATCAGCCCAACTTTTACAGACATTCATATGCGCTATCAAAAGACTGACAGGATCTTGTCTGGCTCAGTAACTTCACCCTCTGCTGGCACTTTGGGCTATGTAATTGAAGTGGACACCGATATTTTCACAGCAAAAGTTTACTACCAAAGTCGGGTAAGCTGATATGAGCAATAAAAAGCAAAAAGATTGGATGTGGTCAGAGGAAAAGTTCCCTTTTAAAGTTTGTGTATGTTTATGTTAAGACATAAATTAACCACTCTTTGTCCAAAGAAAAGGTGTATTATCAGTAATTAAAGTTTTTGTTTCCTACACTGGCCTTTACAATACTAGAAGTAGCAGCTGTGTGAAGAGGCTAGTTAAGAAAGTGAAGAAAGTAGAAAGACAGTTTTAGATACACTATTAATCAGGCTACTTGTAATTACTACAAAAGTGGCCATTATAGTTACCAGACCACTGGAAGAAGTCAGACCATCCGTAAAGTTGGTTTTTAATCCATTAATATATCACAATACATCATAAGCATTAAAAACTTGCTAGATCTGCTAATAAAGCATGATATTCTTGTTGGGACACTACAACAATTTCAAACTTAAAACTTTACCTTCCAAAAAAAAAAAAAAAATAGAATTTAGGAATCATAAGCAACTCATATTTCACTATTTACTACTGAAAACTGGAAAATGCATTTATGTAAACAGATCCTCATTTGGGGATCTTTAATTACTAACTCTTTAAATGGTGTCTGATATAAATTACTACAAAATTATATTCTCTAATATTTTCACATGAAAAAAAAGTTTTTTAATTCACTTTAAATTATTTCAAGAATGAGTAGAAGGTTCATTATCCCAAATAATTCATATGCATTATGATACATGATAGGCATTTTATATAAAGGAAAAACCTTGTCTGAAAATTTTAAAAAAGACAAGACTAAACTGTGTTCTGTTCCTGCTGTTTGAAGAGCACAAAGTAGTAATACAATATAATTTCTTCCAAAATAACCTTTTAAGTGAGAACAAACACATGGTAGACAAAAAAATGTAGCATATTTATCCTATCATACAATAAAATTAAAGATGCAAATTAAGAATGTTGAAATACATTCATTAATAATATTGGATTTATTTTATATACAAGCTACCTTTTTCTCATCCTGTTCTATATTTTCAGTCTGCTCCTCAGAAGGACATTGACATACTAAAAACTGAGATATCCTTCAAGAATCCTGACCTGATCAAAATGAAATTCAACTGGAAAGAGGAGGCTGCCAGAGACTTGCTGTTGAGTCTAAAAGAAAAAGTACCTAAAATGACAAATGCAATCTACAGGTATGTTAATCGGTATCATAAGGAACATATGGGACTGGAAATTGGTGCTGCCACCTTAAAGATGAAGAATATCATGCAGAATAATGCTGACAAAGCATACACATTTGCTGTAAAACAAATAGATCAAATAGATTCTCAGCTTCGCACAGCTGCCAATGAGGCCTCTGACAAGTATCAGGAGATGAAGGTCAAAGCTAACCATCTGTATCAAGAAGCAGCAGATCAGGCTGAACAGTTTGACTATCAAAGAATAAAGACAAAGCTTTTGGATGCTACAATTGACATAATAGAAGAGTATCACAAGAAGATAAAACACCTAATTGACTCAGCCGTTGAGTTTCTGAAGACCACAAAATTCCAGGTCCCCGGAGTGTCTGAAAAGTATACTGGTGAAGATATATATGTCCTGACTACAGAGATGGTAGCAAGAAAAATTGACTTATGCCTTTCAAAACTTCAGGAGTACTTTGATGCCTTGATTGCAGCTATCAATGAGCTGGAAGTCAGAGTTCCTGCTTCTGAAACAATTCTTAGAGGTCGTAATGTGCTTGATCAAATTAAAGAAATGCTGAAACATTTGCAGGAAAAAGTCAAACAGACATTTGCTACTGTCCAGGAAGCTGACTTTGCAGGAAGGCTTAATCAACTGAAACAAGTAGTGCAAGAAGTATTTCAGAAGGTAGAAGAAACAGTTAGAAGCCTGCAATCCAAAAATTTTGAAGACATAAAAGTCCAAACACAACAGCTGTACAAAGTTGCATTGACTTCAGATTATGCACAGAAACTGAGATCCTTGGCAGCAGATGTTAAAAAATACATTTCTTTGTTGAAAGATTTTAGTGAGAAGACATTCCAGGATCTTTCAGAAAATCTGCGCCAGCTGCTCCTCTATTTAAAGGCATTGAGGGAGGAATATTTTGATCCAACTACACTTGGATGGTCAGTTAAATACTATGAGGTAGAAGACAAGGTACTAGGATGGCTGAAGAATGTAATAGATGCACTAGTGGATTGGCACAAGAAATCTGTTGGATATCTTGCTGACTCAGCTACACACCTGACAGACCAAGTAAAAGAACTGATGGAAAACTACAGCCAGGAATATTATGACCTTATAACTGATATTGAAGGAAAAGGAAAACAGAAGGTCATGGAACTCTCATCTGCTGCTCAGGAAAAAATCCAAAATTGGTCTGCAGCTGCTAAGAGGAAAATGAATGAATATAACAAACAAGTTAAAGAAAAACTCCAGGAGATCTATGGGCAGCTTAGTCATTCCCAAGAAAAACTAATCAGTGAGGCAAAAAGGTTAATTGACCTAACTATAGAAAATTACTCTGCATTCCTGAAATATATTTCAGAGCTCCTTCGTAGGTTTGAACAAATAACAGCTGAGAGTGTAAAGCCATATATAGCTGTTCGTCAAGGAGAGCTCAGAATAGATGTGCCCAAGCCATTTGACTGGCAGTCCATTTCCCAAATGCCCCAAAAAAGCAGAGAGGCACTCAGAAAAAAAGTGGAACTAACACGCACACTGATTCAGCAAGGCATTGAGCAGGGCTCCAGGAAATGGGAAGAAATGCAAAGATTCATTGATGAACAACTTGCCACTGAGCAACTGAGTCTTCAGCAGATTATGGAAAATATACAGCAACGCATAAAGACCTGAATGGACAGAGAAGACAAGAAGTAACACATTTGTACCACAATGTATTTAAAAACACCAGCAATCAGCATGCTGAGCTTCAGGTAGATACTGGTTGAATATGAGTTTGTAAATGAAAACAGAATAATCTACACTGGGTTATTTGAATAAGCTAAATAAGCCAATAAATGAGTTCTTTATTACATTTTTGTGTCATTCATTACAGCTACTTTTACCTGGACCATGGGGCTTAATCCAACAATTGTCAAGGTCAATAGGAAGTCTTTTGCTTTGATTTCACTGTATGTTGGATCAAGTCAATAATGTGCAATACATACTGTAAATAGTCACAAAAACTATGGAATACATAGAAAAAGACAGGTTCTAAGATAAAGGTCACATTCATAAGGCAGTTGAAGAAAGACTTGGAAACATTTATTTCCCAGCATAGAAACACCTTCACAGATAAGTTTGGGAGAAAAAGAAGAGGAAAAGAGCATTTTCAGAATATGAAGAGAAAAAATAGTGAATTCTGGAAGTAACATCACAAAGTGAAGAAGAAGATAGAAATATAAATCTATATAGAAATCTCATTTCTGGAAATCTACAGATAGTAATACCAATGTTCTGTTAAGATAAATAAATTTATGCATGTATCAGTTTTCAGAAAACTATGCCAAGAATATTAAATTAGTTTTCTCTCTACCAGCTAATTTATGATTCAGAAATACAGGGTTATCTTACCTGTTTAACCAACATATTTCTGGTTTCACATCAAATTTTAACTTTTACTCATCTTATGTTTGGTTAACTGTCAAAGTTTCACTGACATCACCATATATGATGGGAGTCAAAAAGTTTTCCCCTCAGTCTCATAGGCTGAAGCCCAGACCTCATTTAAATGAATTCTCAATGTAAAATTGAATTTAAATAACACTGGAGAATTCACTCACAAAATAGACCTTTTTTTTTTTTTTTTTTTTTTTTACTTGAAAGTGTATGGACTTGTTATGGTTATTTTCAGCTGTTTGAATACAAGATAGGTAGTCCCTGAGCTTCAAGCTGAAATGAAGTTCCCTCTTTGAGAATAAACTCTTCAACAAACAACACTAGAAATGCTGTGTACATGTCTGTTTTGATACAATCAGTTCACTCGGTAATACGGTTGTTACTTGTTCATTAATGAGAAAACAGAGAGTCTGGTTTCATCCAATGGTATGACTGGCTACATACATGAGGCAGTGGAGCCCTAGTTTACAAATACTCAAGTTTCTGGCATCAGGTACATATTTACATCACAGAGCAACACCACACAAAGCAGCTAGCTCAGGTTCTGGAGACAGGAGATTCCAGTGCCCATATTGAGTTCATGAAACAATAAAGTTCCCACCTTCACAGCTGGTCCACACCAATCTAGACAGATCTCAGAGAAAGCTGGGCTATATAACTTCGATATCTCTATTGCCAGATAATATTATTACCAAAGTAAGTCTGTCAATAATGATTTTTAGCACATGAGCTATATTAAGCCACAATCAGAATCCAACAAGCACAATAGTAGACACACACCTACCTAGCTGTCAGCAGAATGGGCATCTCATAGAAAGTCAGGTGAATCTCTGTTCTGTTAAGAGCTTTCAGCCATCACAAATACAGTAATAATTCTCAGATAAAGAGAAGCAATAGTCCTCTGTGGACACTAAAGGAGTTTTCATTCTGAATAGAATTAAGCTGCATATGTCACCCTGCCTAGACGATCCAGAGGTATAACATCCCTCTGTACATGTCCTGCTAAGCATCCCAGTAAATAAAGATGTCTGCAGAGCCCTTTCACCTTCACCCACAAGGAAACTGAAGGCTATGGGTCATCTGATCTTTATTTTATATCAGATTGCACAATTTATTTCCCTGAATTTCACAAATGTTTAAGCACAACCAGATTTCTCAGTCACTGTCTGATTCTTTCTTCATGACAAATAGCCCTGTGAAACAAAGGACAATAGAAGAAATTACAAAAGCTATGTGAGAAGAGAGATTTAAAGTTTTGTTTTCTTTTGCTTTCCCCCCCTTGACTATTTCTGTCCATCATTCATAGTTCTTGGGAGGATGATAAATTCTAAGAAAGGGTTTACTTAGAAGGAATGGGTTAACTGCATAATAAATATGCCAAATAGCATAAATACTCCCTCCCTTTGGCAAGAGTGAAGCTTCCCAAGAGCAAACACAATAGTTTATGCACTAAGCTGTGGTTAAGAGATTGGAGATTTCCAAGTCTCATAGCAGCGTTGCTGCCAATTGGATTAAAGCTCTCAATCCTGTAATCGATGTGACAGCCATCTTGCAGTCATTGCACAGTTGGTTTGGGGAGGGCTTGGAAGCAGAACGTTGCTCTCAGAAATGAGAACTTGCTGGAACTTAGCCATTGATAGGTCCCCACATTAGGAGAGGTCACCTTAAGCACGCCTTAAAAACTCTGGCAATGTTTTAAGAGAGGAAGGGTTTGTGTATGATTGCAGGTGTACATAGGTACATCCCACAAGCACATACAAACAGATATCATTTTAATTTCTATGACTTTTCCTGTTGTTTGTTTGTTGGAGTTTTTTTTTTCTTTTGGGTTTTAGCAAATTTTAGTCTTATTTTCCATGTAATATGTTACAGAAAAGTAGACATAACCACAATTATTCAAATTACACTGCAGTTCACTCCACTTGTGAAACATTTGCAATACAATAATTTGAAATCTTGTTAGTTCTATTTTGGCCTCTATTTCAGTCTAGTTTGTAAAATAAGAAATACTATATTTCATAAAATTTAATTGTGTGGGAGATAACAGGCAATCAGCAACTATCTGGAGCTCAGTGACACTGTGGGGCTTTTTTGTTGTGGGTTGTTGTTTTTTTTTCTATAGTCTTCAGCATCTGAATTCTCACAAATGCCAGAGGGACTTTTCTTTAAAATTTACAGGAAGTATCAGACATAGAGCAGAACTGGTTGTAAAAATTTAATTACGTGAAACATTTTAACAAGAGAACAATATGCCCTGCTCTAATTAAGTGATTGTAGAAATAACATTGACAAGAAACGTGTGTGTTCCTAAATTAAAAACTTTTGCAGACGTAGGACAGAAAAAATGTTCCAGAATTTTAGATTATGCAACTAACTGGAGCTGCTCTTTTATTAAGTGGTTTTAAAATACATGTACATTTTGCTGCATATACAGAGATTCTAAATGCACATCCACATCCTCTCACACTAGACATTGTATCACCTGCCTCTGGCTTTAAGTGATGCTATTGATAACTTTTAGAGCACCTGTCATTATGGCCTACTGATACCTTACAAAGTTATACTGAAACATTTAGTTGTTCAGTGAGTGACACCAAATTTTGTACTACTCTTTTGCTAGCAGATTTATTGCTCAGATGGGAAATGGGAATTTATTAAAGGCCATACAGACATACAGAATTTCTTGTATTCCATTCCTACACAGTCAAATCCTGGCCCAAATGGCAAAATATCTGTTGGCCTCAGCAGGAGTAGGCTTTGGCCAGTTAGGTGTATAACTTGAGAAGCACTTTGGGAGCCTGTAGGACAAAGACTATATTATTATCTATAAAAATCTACACAAAAATATCTTTGAAAAACCGTGCAGACAGGAAAGTTAATCACTAACCAGTTCAAGACAGGCCAGAAGGAAGGCTGCCTGTGCAACACTAACCAGAGCCTCTTTATATGATTTTATCCAGTTTTACCTAGTGTCACAGAGAAAGTCTGCCACAGACAAGAATCCTGGGTTCTGGTCCCATGCCTTCAACATGGAAATATCCATATACCTCTCATCACCCTTTCCCTCATTTCATTACCCATCCAAGGCAGTAAAGGAAACTGAGACCTTGTGGAACAAAAGCATATGTTTGGAGGTTTGCAAGGCCTGACTGGGAAAAGTCTTGAGCTGTCCAACCTGAGTGGAAGGTTGACCCTACTTTGAGCAGGAAGTTGCACTAGACACCTCCCAAGGTCCTGTCCAACCTGAGTTACTCTGATTCTCTGTGACTAAATTGCAACTTACTTTATGTTGCCATACTTAACACTCTACTTATCCTTTGGTAAATGGTTTAGGAGCAATTGACTTCACTATCATTCTAATATATCCTTATAGAAAGACAGAGAAGTTTTAGGGTATCCCTGTATGTAAATGCAGTATCGCTCTTATTGTAACCATGAAGCACTAGGTCCCAGTACCAAACCCAGTTGCAACCAGTGATCTGAATACCTTCTATCACTAGCCTACCACTGTTCTGGCAGCACTGAACATCTCACAAGTACATACCAGTGTATTTATGATAAAAATCTTTATAACTAGCATTCAACAGTTCAGTTAGAGGACTGGTAGAGGTTATGAATGTTATTGACCTGGTATGTTGAATGCACATTTTGATAGTAGGAAATTTAAATAGTGTGGTCAAGGCAAACTAGATCACATCCATCCATCTTTTATCTCGAGTTCAAGCAGTATGTTAAGTCATGGCTGAACTAAGTAGGTGTCAGGGAAAGTTTGCTGGGAAGTTTGAACTTCTATCTTTTGACTGACTGTAAGATATTACAGCAGCTCTGCCACCATGTTTCTATTCCAGCTGTCTCGTCTGCAGGAACTAGCTTCATTCTAACCAAATATAAACCACACAAAAACCCTAGCAAACTGCATGGTTCCCAGGTACCTGCCAGCTATCAGATTTTACTCTTTGGTATAATACATAAATTCCTTTGACCTTTAATACCCATGATACTGACTTGTATCAACCTGGACCATCTTCTGTAGAAATCTTCCAGAATTTTTCTTTATTATTTCTGGGTTCCAGGCCCACCAGCATTTGTGGGTCCAGGGGATCTCAAACCTGCTTTAACCTATAGTATTGGAAATCTTTCACCTGCTCTTGCACAAGAAGGAACACTTTACTCTTTCTCTTACCAATGAGAAGAATGTCTCTGTGCTGGGGAAGAGCTGAGGCCTGTCCTTTTCTTTACCGTCCTTAAAGGTTTGGTTTTTACTGTTAGCTTGCCATACATTTGGATTGTGTTCAGAACCAGCCAGTCAGTCCTATAATAGTGGGTAAGTACCAACATGAGTTTAATATGTCCAGGTTTCCTTAAAGAGGGAGGCAAAAGTGATATGTAGTGATATCTGGGGAATCTGAGACTTTGTCTGAAGCAAGAAGTGAACCAAATAGACATTAGAGAGACTGTACAGAATGAAAATGTTCACTATGTCTACCTTAAAAATGGCATGTTTATATACATAGAGGAAGCCACTGGGCTGAGTAAAGATGGTCTTAATCAAAGAGATGCAGGGGGAAGAGTAACAAGTACTCATTATTTTGCAGTAGTACCTTTTCTGATGTTTACTGTGATTACAGGACTTTATTTCTAAAAAGCTTGATAGTGATTTTTTGCAGATCTGTTTTCTGTAGAAAGCACTCTATGGATGCCCTTGTATTCAAATCTACCACTGCTCTGAAAGCACTGATAATTACAGCTCTACTCGTAGGTTTCATATATGGAACATTATTGTCCTGGAACCCCTAGAAAACACTCCATCTATTACTGTTTTGTCACCAGTTTCTTAAATGTCCCCACATGGCACTCACCAGTGACTCTGCTGTTTGTTTCTTTTCCTTCTATAGCTTTTAAGATTCTGAAGTTTTAAATCAGTGCCTATCCTGTAAGATAGTTCAGATCCAAAGCTGGCAACAAGATGTTATTAGACCCTTATGTTAAGGCAATCGAATCAAGCTTCTGCTTGATCCCTATTTCCCAGGTATATGTTCACTCCCTCACACTTCACACTCCTCTTGAGTCTGAATCACATAAAGCTGAAAAAAAGGAGTGGAGACGGTGGTAC
>JAOEGS010008081.1:65495-85563 GCA_025447755.1 Corythornis vintsioides
TAAACCCAGCACTAATCAGAGTGGCCAGGCACTCGACAGACTAATTTCTGTAGAGGTACATCTGTGTCTCCATATAATACCACAGCTTCACATCCCACAGATGCTGGTGGACACTGCAAATGAAATGCTGGGGAATAAGCAGAGCCTAGCTGTTTTCTGGTCTGGCGATCTGAGCTCTTCCAGTAGCATCTAACTATTAATGGCAGTGGAAGTAGCTCTGGCTGAAGTAAGTCCACATAATACCTGGCAGCTCTCATAAACAATAGGCCCTTCTCTTTCACTCACATTTTACATTCAGACCTTCATTGACTTGAACTGATTTATACAAGGGAGAGAAGAAGCCACACTAAAGGTTAGAGCTGTGAACTCTCCCCCAAGGTGTGACTTCAGCTGCTGTCTATGAGAATGAAACTGCTGTAACTAAGGACGTGGTGGGACTGTCTTTTACCTACCTGGACTGATCCTGGCACCTGAGGCAATGGAAAGTAATCTTACTTCCCAAGCTGCAGAATCAGCAAATTCACTTTTGCAAAATTGTCTTGAAATTGCCAATTAGAGCTGAATGAAATTAAAAAAAAAAAAAAAATCAAACCTTCTCTATTTCAAATGTTTTCATTTTGAAGTAATTGTCTTTTCTACCAACATTTTTCGTTGATCAAATACAGGGGGTTTGACATATGATTTTTTTTTAACATAAATTTCCTTATGCTTTCTATAAAAATGTATTTAAATAATATTGGGAAGAATACAAATTCTTTCCTGGTCAAAACTCATGCCAAAATCTACTTGCCCGTGCTATATTTTGGAATGAAGAAATTGCCATCGTATCTATTATCTATCAACTCTTCCTCTTTAGGGAAACACCTGCATAATCTGCCCAGGGAAATCTGGCAGAACTTCACTTCCTTGTGTCTCAGTGTTACTATTACATCCTGAGGTTAAATTCTGCTGACAACACACATTTATGTTCTGGAAGTAATTTTTTGTTAACACCTATGGTTGCTCTTAATGTTAAGTTACTTAACATGACAATTAGTAGGAACAGAAATGGCACTCTCTTTTCTTCTAAATTTCTAACAATAAACTGAAAAGGTAATTAGCTACATCAATGCAGAGAAGAAACACAATCTAAGCATTGTTTGGAATAAGAAAAAAATGCCCGACTCAATGAATCCTGTTATAAACTTATTTTTGCTGTCAATTCTGTGTAATACTTAGACATTAGATACACCGTTTGTGCCTGTTTTAATACAAAACTAAAAATTCTCTTTACTTCTTCCTTTTTCCAAGATGGGGTAAGTTTTTGAGTATCTGTAACTTTAATTTGGTACCTACATCCTCACAATGTCTTTCTTCTCAAATGTCATATTTCTCCAATAAAAGAATGTTTGCTATTAGTTTAGCAAATAATCTTAAATGCCTCCTAACAGATTATGATGTTTTCAAGTTCAGCTCTCATGTCTCTGGACAAATAAGGTATGGACATCAGATACTTAAAAAGTGATTAAGAATTATTATTTTTTAAGATATTTTTCATGTGCACTTCAAAATTCATCCCCTCCATATCAAATCAAGTTTCAGTGTACTAACTGCACAATACCAATAGCACGTAAAGCAGACTTCTGGAGTAGTAATGATTACTACACTGCAAACACAAGATGAAATCCCTCTGCAAATGCATTTCATGTACCTAGCATCTCAATTTTGGGTAAAACAATGCCTGAAATTAATGCGCTTCAGAGTACGTGGCCATGATGTACCATTGCACAGAGGAATCCAAAGGAGAGCCTTTTAAGGATAAAGGTTCAGCCTTAAATTATCAGTCATGTAGTAGCAGGCACAAACAAACTGAAAGTGGAAAAGAAGTTGAGTTCAAGGAATTGGTAGCTGGCCTCTATAAGGTAATCATGGCCCTGACCTTCAAACACATCTTAGTACCTATATTATAAATATTTATCTCAGTATCAATATAAAAAGACAGAGTCTGTGGTCCAGAGAGGATTAGTTCATATATTTCCTAATTAGATATGCAGATTTCTAAAGAGAAATCATAGATTTCTTGAAGAAGAATAGAGGAACAAACACATTCTGCAGCAGTGGAACTGGAATCAGACTGTGCAAGTAGCATCAGCAAACTCCATCTGTAATTGTCATCTCCCTGGTGGGCCACATCTTCAAGCATCTCCAAGGTCTGTCATGGCCTTTTTGCTCTGTGGCAAATAAGGATATTCATTAAAAAGCTCCAGGTTCCCAGCTCTCACATATGGGTGGCTCCATTTGGGAGTAAAGGGATACAATTGTATTGGAAAACAGCCACATTATAAATCCAGCAAAGGAAAGGATTTTGTAATAAACAGGGTATATCAGAGACAAATGAGAAATAAAAAAGTAAAGAGCCCCCTCCAGTGTCACCACATATGTGATTAATGAGACTTAAGGAATTCACTAATAGACTCTCCAAGCAACTGAGTTTTGTTTCAATGGTATGCAGTCAGGTTGTATTTGTATTCAGAAGTCCCAGCTGTATTCGATACCCAGGACTATTCCATATATGTGAAAAGAATTACATGGAACTCAGCTAAGGAAAAAAAAGGAGTCACGATTCACACACAAGATATTTTTAAGGCCAGGATATTGCTATGGGCATTTTTGCTCTCTAACAATTTGTTCTCTCTTTCTTTTAAGTGATATGCAAGGAAATTATAAGGTGCTGAATTTATAAAATTTAAAAAGTTTACAGCAGTCTTCAGAAAAATCTACTTTGATTGCTACAAAATCAAATTAATTTAATTCATAAAAGAACAAAATGTAAATACAGTGTTTTGAAAAATCAAGATAATGAGGTTCTGTCTGCCAGACTTTTGTCTTGTTATCTAACTTGCCTGCTTAGCTTGTCCTTGAACCTGATCTCACTGTCAGTGGAAAGAAGACACACTTTCCCCACATACTTTATTTTTCAGACTGCTGGCTTCAGATCTGAAAAGTCCCCTGTGCGTCTTGCACATTGGTCATCTTTCCATGTGTTGGAGGCCACACACTGGGTCTTTGAGATTGTGGCAGAAAGACTGAAGACTAATCGACTTCACATCTGTAGAAAACTTAAGGAGAGAAACCTGTATAAATATTTCAAGGGGTGGATAAAATAGCATTTATACAACTCTGGTCCATTTCTATTACATACTGAGATCCTTGGCTGTTTCAATGTGAAGCCAGAAGTAAACCAAAGCTCAGCTCCTTTCCCATTCATAGTTATTATGTTTCTATTTTAAAACAATATTTTAAAACTTTTAAACCATATGGTCTCTTCATAGATAGTTTACATTTTTCTGTAGTCAAAAATGTACTGATAGCACTTTATTAACTGATAACATGATACAATGATCTTAATAGTTGGATAAGAATTAATATATAAACTAGGACTAGTACCTAGCCTAAAAATTAAGAATCCAGATCTTAGAACAATTCAGAAAGGTCTGTGGTGGTTGTATGCGGTTTGGGTGGAATGTTCTATGAGGAAAGATTATGTTTAGTCTGGCAAAGATTCACTTGAAAAGTGGTTTAATGATAGTATACAAAACACAGACAACTGAAATCTGGACAAAAGACAGAGGTATTAGAGAACCTAATTTCTTCAAATACTGTAAGATGATTAAAGTAAAAAAAACAACCAGATCTTGTTCTAACAGACAACTGCTGGTCTTGTGCAGCCCTTTAGCCTTTTAAAAATAACCAGGAGAATTGCAGAACAATTAGTAGAACAAATATTTGTTCTTATGAAAAGCATATTGAATAGATTTGGAACACAGGATGCAAGTAATTATTAGAATCAAAATAGGCTAATGTTCTCCCGATGCTATTTGTAAAGCAATTTGAGTTTCATTATTAGAATGTGTATTTAACATATCATTTTGAATCTCATTACATGCTATTTGGACTAAACTTAATAGGATTATTATTTTTGGCATTCATGGTCATGCAATATCCATAAACAATGTTTCCAAACCCTTTAATACAAGAAACAGACATATGGTGTCAAGAAATGAGCAGACCTTTCTGCATTTTTAACATCACACTTATAACATACTTTTCATTCCTATATTTCTAGGAATATTTGTGAATGTTTATCTGTTCTGTCTTATATGCATCAGAATAAATATGCTTGATTAAAAACCTTATTATATTATTAATTACCCCCAGTTACCACTCATTTTGATTGTTTTTTGCTAGCACATTTCTGGAGAATTACTTAATGCTTATGAGGTGATGGAAAAAAACGTTAGCACTCATCTTGTTCTAAAAGTACAATCAGAGGAAATAACATAAATCTTATTTCTCAAATATGTGAAGTCCAACTGTCTGCTGTCCACATCTAGCATATTTTCTAACATACACTGAAAAGCCCTCATGACTGTCAGTGAACTGCACTACAGAGTCTGCACAATGAGACAATGGCAACAGATGTATTTGAGATCAACCTTGAGTAACCCAAAGACAGAAAAAGTTGAAATCTACCTTTCCCTTCAGATATGAAACCATCATGCCGGTAGCAACAGCTTCTTCCTATTTCTAATCTGGGGGGGCATATGCATCACTTCATCCAAGCTAAAGGGCAGAAAAGAAAGAAGCAAACAGCTAGAGAGAAGGAGCAAGAGCCAAGGGGCTTTTTCCTCTGCTTCAGGTCTGCAGCAGCCTGTGAGATCAAACACAGGAGGACAAACTCATCATGAAAAAGCTGTCATGGCTTCCATTTTAAACTGGATGTCCATCATGTGCTGAGGTTACCAATGGTCAGTGAGCTTCAAGGTGAAAAAATTATGAATGGATATGTAGACACAGAATCACACAATAGTCTTTTTTGGAAGGGACTTTTAAAGGCGATCTAGTCTAACCACTTTGTCATGGACTGGGGCACCTTTCACTAGATAAGGGTGCACAAAGCCCCATCCAACCTGACCTTGAATGGTTCCATTGATAGGACATCCACAACTTCTCTGAGGAATATGTTCCAGTGTCCTGGAACCATCCTCATCACACAGTATTTATTCTTTATGTCCAATCTAAACCTGCCCTCTTCCAATTTAAAACCACTGATCCTTGTCCTGCCACTACAGACCCTGGTAAGAATTCTCTCTCCAACTTTCTTATAAGCCCCCTTTATATTATGAAAGGCCTCTCACAAGCCTTCTCCAAAACTTTAAAAGCATACTTTGTCCATACCCCATGAATCTCTGTTTGGTCTCCATCACCATCCCATAGCACCTCTTCTGAGAAAGGCTGAAAAAAAATCTCTGTCACTCGTTTCTGCATCATGGCAAGTATATAACTTTGCCAGCTGGGAACCTGCCATGTTCCACTGGAGATGCCAAAGAAGAACACAGGACTTGGACAGAATAAATCTTTTGTAATAGGCCAGCAAGAAACATTTAGTGGTTTGAACCCTGTAAAGTCAGTCATGTTTGCCCTGATAATTTATGCTAAAGAGAAGGAATGAATCACAGAATCATAAAAACATAGAATGGTTTGGGCTGGAAGGGACCTCTAAAGGTCATCTAGTTCAACCCCCCCTGCAGTGAGCAGGGGCATCCTCAACTAGATCAAGTCACTCAGAGCCCTCCAGGAATGGGGCCTCAATTACCTCCCTGGGCAATCTGTTCAGTGTTCCACCACCCTCAAGGTAAAGAACTTGTTTCTAAAATCCAATCTAAATCTACTCATCACTAATTTAAAACCATTTCCCCTCATCCTCTCCCTACAAGCCCTTTCTTGTCTTCTTGTAGGCTCCCCTCAGGTACTGAAAGGTCACTATTAGGTGTCCCTGGAGCCTTCTCTCCAGGCTGAACCACCCCAGCTCCCTCTGCCTGTCTTTATAGGAGACCTGTTCCAGCCCTCCTCAAATCCATATCTCTCCAACTTGATAACTGGGATGTTGCAGGAGACTGTGCAAAAGCCTTACAGAAGTCTAGATTGATCATATCCATAGATCATCCCTTGTCCACTAACATAATCACTTTATTGTAGAAAGCCACTAGGGTCATCAGGCAGGATTTGCCCCTAGTAAAGCTCCATGATCTTCCCAGGCACAGAAGTAAGGCTGACAGGTCTTTAGTTCCCAGGGTCTTCCTTTTGACCCTTTTTAAAAATGAATGCAATGTGTACCTTCTTCCAGTCACCAGGGACTTCACCTGGCTGCCAGGATTTTTCAAATATTATGGAGAGTGGCTTGGCAACTACATCAGTCAATTCTCAGGATCATCAGGTCCTATAGACTTATGTATGTTCAGGTTCCTCAGGTGGTCATGGACCTGATTTTCACATATGGGGGAGGGACTTCACTGCACTTTGTGAGTTTTTAACTTGGATGGTGTTGGGAGAGAGGTTGCTTGTGAAGACTGAGGGAAAAAACTGTTGAGAACCTCAGCCTTCTCATCTTCTCCTCATCTGTTGTTACTAACTCACCATCCTTTCTCTTCAGTGGTGGCATATTTTATTTAACCTTCCTTTTTTAATTGATGTACCTGTAGAATCCTGTCTTATTATTCTTCTCATCCTTTGCTAAGTTGTGCTCCAACTGTGCCCTGGCCTTCCTGACCTCAACCCTACACAATTAGGCATCATCCTTATACTCTTCCCAGAATACCCATCCCTGCTTCCACTGTTAATGCAGTGATTTCTTGCATCTTTTTTTTGTTTGACCAGCAGGTCATGGCTCATGCTCTTCCCTCCCTTGATACATTTCTTACACCTGGGGATGGAGATCGCTTGCATTCTATGCAGAGTGTCCTTAAAAACCTGCCAGCTCCATTCTGCTCCCTTGTCCCTGAGGACCATTTCCCACGGTGTCAAACTGACTAACTCCTTGAAGAGCTGGAATTTTTCTTTTCTGAAATTCAGAATCCTGATTATCCTCTTTGACTGATTTGTGACCCTTAGTACTGCAAATTCCATCAGTTCATGGTCACTGCAGCCCAGGCTGCTTCCAGTCCTGAGATTCCTGATGACCTT
This sequence comes from Corythornis vintsioides, assembly GCA_025447755.1. Classification (NCBI taxonomy): domain Eukaryota; kingdom Metazoa; phylum Chordata; class Aves; order Coraciiformes; family Alcedinidae; genus Corythornis; species Corythornis vintsioides. Next base: position 72,498 of record JAOEGS010008081.1, read on the forward strand.
GCCTGCATTGGTGAGTGATAGACCTGGTATTGCATATTGAATTGCCTGACAGGACATCAGATGGAGCCCTCTTTACAAGAGGCTCTATTTTTACTTGGTTTATCCATATTATTTAACTCAGTGTGATGTCTGTAGTATCCACAAACATCTGTCAGTGGGTTTTGTGTGGAAGAAGAAAATAAAAAAACCTGAGAATACATGAGAATTTGGTGGGTTTAACCATTAATATGGAGTAAGGAAGAAGTTCAGAAGAGGAACTGAAAACACGTAAGTTGATGCTGCCTCATATGTGTATCAATACCATTCAAGTGTTTTGCTTCTGAGTTTTTTTCCTTTAATCTTGCCTTGAAAAAGTCTCTCTGTTAAATTACAAGTTCTTTGGGAGAAAGACTGTGCACATGTTTAAGGAACACCTACTGCAAGAGTGTCACAATTATGACTTGGCAGCATGCAAGAAATAATGAAGAGAAGAAGGAGAATTGAACTCTTGAAATAGCATTGTTCAACCTTCAGTACCCCACAAAGATACAATTGAAAATAACTAAATAGTAGGCTTAGTCCCACAGGTCTGAAAGGATTGCTGAAAGAATTTCCAGCCTCTTCAAAACAACAAAGGAAGCTGCCAGTCTGGCATGTAAGGATAGATTGGTGCCTGGTGGAAGTGAATTCCTCATCTGAGGCAAACATTTCAATTACATAGCAGGAAATCCTATAGCAAAGGAGTTTCTGCTGCATTCTGGAAGATTATAAAGGCTCGACTTTATATGCCTTGCACAGCAGAAAATGAAGAGTATTTCTCTGCATTTTCTGAGCAAGAAAAAGGACAACACTGTTTATTAACTGTGTGTCATCCTTAAGCAGGTCCTGTGATATGAGTTAGCTCACAGTTATCAGTGAAAGGTAGCTCATGGTGAAACTACGTGCAAGTAAACAGGGAGCAGGAGGAAGAGATGCCATCTCCTCTGAAATTACAGTCAGCCTGCAATTATGCAATAAGAAACTAGCAAAGGATGAGAAGTTTAGTAATCTGTTGTTTCCCACAGTTTGTTAATACAGCCTTCACAATCAAACTTTGCAACAAATGCTGTTTTTGACAGAAAATTTTAATTGATTTATACCAAAATTTAAGATTTTGTATTTCAGTGCAAGATTTCAATGAATTTTAAGAAAATGTGTTTGATTTTAACTTCTTACTGTATTTCATCACAGTGAAAACCTGAATATTAAGAATTACCATAGAACTATGTTGTATGTATATTTAGTCCATAGTAAGGATTAATTGCACTGGTTGTCAAGAAAGGCAGCTCTAGTTTGGTTAAGCTAGAGCAATTTGGTCAAGGATCTGGTTTAGAGTCTGGCATCAAATATCCTGAATGTCCATTGTACAGACCAATCTTGGAAGAACAGAACCTGTAAATGAGATGTCTCAAAGATAATTTCTTAAGAGTCAGTAAAAAATTATCAAATTTATGAAGCAGCTTAGAAATTTTTTTGGAAGAGGAAGGAAACAAAAAGAAAATAGGAAAAAGTTGGGTTTTTTGGGTTTGGATTGGTTGGATTTTTGTTGGTTTGTTTTTGGTTTGGTTTTTTTTTTACAAATTCTGCCTCTCTACTTCTTTCCCATTACTCAAACTCAGATTTGAGATATCTCATTTCAGGCATTTAGCTCCAGCAACCAAGAGAGAGGAGCCTACACATCTTCATATTCCTCCAGTGGCTACTGGATGAAGAGAAGGTTCCAGAGTGTAGTGCAGCTTTTTAATTGTCCCATGGAAGTGTCTTTATTCACCGACTCTTTGGGAGTCTAGAGACTTCTAATTGTTAAATGTCTCTGCATAGGCAGGATGGATCTAGGTTGCAGAACTCTGAAGCATTTGAAATGTCAACCTTATTCAAAATTGCCAATATTCTAAATAAAAATAAGTAGAATTTTTTCTTATGGGTTCTCAAAAACCTGTTCACTTTTGAGCTCATGCAGACTTTACTAGCAGAGAAAACCAGCTGAGAGCTCAAGCCTACAACCAGTAGCTTAATAAATTATTGTACTTGACTGTGTGACTGGTTATGTGTGGTTAATATCATACCAGGTCTCCACCAGTGCACTTATGGTAATGAGGATACACATCCATCAGGAATTAAATTGAAGGCATTCTGTCTCCTTCACATGATTTTCCCCTTCCTTTCAAATTTACACTACAGCTATACTCAGCTAGTAGCTAGCTTGCAAATAGAGCTTAACCCAAATTAATGCTGTATCATCCATCAAACAGTTTAAATAAACTGAAGTTATGTTGGCAGGTGACAAGTATGCACATATAGATGTATATAACCCTATATATCATAAAAGAAAGAGATGCCAACATCATTTTTAATCTGTCACTGCATAGTAATGACAATGAAAAATTATTTTCAATGTATATTCAGTTCCTGATAGTTCATAAGCATTCACGGATAGTAACCCTGCTGCATTGCTAGGGGATTTTCTTTTTTTCCTGGAGTCTGATGGAGTGAATATATTATTGGCATTTATGAGGCAACTTTTTTTTCTTTTCCTTACTTAAAAGCTGTCTTCCGTGCAGGATTGACCTTGCCAAAATACACACCTGATTTATGCAGTGGATTTGTTGTAGCACAATTGCCCCTACACATAGTCATAAATGATGCAAGAAACCCATTAATATCTCTAAGTCTGCATTCAAAGCTGTTTATTTAGATGTAGCCAAAGCCATGAGGTGTCTGGATAGATCCCAGACTGGACAATGAGTTCAGCCATAGCTCTGCCAAAGACAAACTTCTCCTTTGCTTCCAGGTCCTCATCTACCACAGAAATGACTTAACACCTAAGCTGTCATTCAGTGGTGTTATGAAAACGTCCCAGTTTCTGTAGCCCTTGTCTGCAGTGTGGATGGCACCAGCTTAGTCCATCAAAGCAGTGAGATTTTCCACTGTGCTTTTTTCACTGAACTGGTGTAGTTATGTTCAGAGGGAAATAAATCTTTCAAGAATAATAATTTAGCTCAACAAGCTTTAATCCAGCAGAGCATGCTACTTACATAATAATGTTGCTAATAAATAAATGTCTAAAGGAGGCTTCATGGCAATAGAATCACATTAAGAGGGGTCAGGGTTTTACATCAGTGCCTATTAGAGCCCTCTCCAAAGCAGTAGGCTGTTTTTCGGGTCTACTGTGGAGGTTTTGCTTTCTTATACAAGCGAATGTGGTTCACCTCAAGGGAAAAGAAAACAGATCATTTGATCATTCACAGCAGGCCTGCATGCCATGCTGCTAATCATGAAGGACTCATGGAAATACACCAGGTGGAAAGCACCACAATCTAATCCAGCAGACCTTTCTCTGGAGCTGGCTCTGGGGACCAAGTCCTTCAGAGAATAATAAAATGGTGAGGGGAGATGCAAAAACAAAATGCAGAAAGATTAATTAAATAAAGAGCATCATTCAAAAAAAAAAAAAAAGTAACAATTCTGTGAAATGTGTTTTCAACACCACAATACTCCTTCTCTGTTTTGTTTTATAGCAAAACCATTACATGTAAGGGTTGTCTTTGAAACTCCAGAAAAAGACACTGATGGATGTTACACAGCAGACCAGAGGCTGCCAACACTAACAGATTTCTGTTTAGAGACCCTAAGAGTAAAATCCCTGTGAAGTAGCAGAGCTTGAAGAATAATTAGCCACTATCATAACAAAACAGTGATCTTCTCACCACTCAAATCTCTATAACTTCTCTGTTGTTTTAACTGACATTGATCTTGCAGGTTGCTGAGAATGGACTGACCATGAAAATAATTGCTTAGCATAAAAACAGCTGAACGAATTAAAATGCAAGCTCAATTGTTATGATATATAAAATAATTGTCAACATTATTAAGCATGGTTTTACCTGTTCCTGTCTTTTAAAGACTTAAGGCAAAATTAATCTAAATACAACCTCACTCATTCTGGAGGCAACACCACCAAGGGTTACTGTGGCCCAGCAACTTTAATTTCATCATCAAGGATTAACTCAAATGATTCTTTTCTAGATTCTCAGTAGCTGCACAAATAAAACTTTCTCAAAAAAAAAAATTTAACTCACTTTTTTTTTGCCAATATTTTCCTATTTTTAACCTATTTAAAAAAAAAAAAATGGAAACTATTAACAAAAGTCCAGTTTGCATATAAAATGAGATGACATTTTATGCACTCTTCTTTCTGCATCTGCTGTGTGCACAATGGCAGAGCAGTAAAGTGCCAATAGTTGTGTTTCAGTGGTGATCTCACATTGGCTGTGATCAGTAATGCTACATTTCTAGTAAAGCATTAAAAAAAATTCATCAAACCCCATAAAGTCCAGAGCTACCTTTTTGGTTCTTCAAGGACAAAGATGGACAGACTAGAATAATATTTCATAATACAACAAAAAACATTTCATAATAAAAGAGACATTTTCCTAATCACATATTAATTACTCATTAGAAAAGTAGGGGTTTCTTATTTCTGTGCTTTTGCACTGTTTTAGAGATTATTTCTCTTTAATGTTTGCAAGCTAAGAAACACCTGCATTTCATTTTGCAAATAATTGATTGACCAAAATAATACTAAAATAAAATTTAATAATTTTGATTAATTTAATTAATTTAAGCCCTATAGAAATGTGAATTGGGTAAATTAAGACCACACCGAATAAAGTAATAGGGATCAGATGTTTTGATATGACTTATCACTATTTTCCCTAACCTTCAGTGAAGCAGAGCCTCACAAGAAAACATCTTTAATTTTGCATAAACCCAGTGTGAGTTTTCTCAACACTTAGAAGGAGTCTTTACCTAGGACTTCTAAGGGAGACACCTTAAGAATTATTAAAATAGTCACATCTAGTTAACTTGTCATAGATTTTTTATAGAAATGAATATCTAACAGCAGGGGAGTATTTTATTGAATTTAGTCTACTTTGTATTGTACATATTTCAGCCAATTGCCATTTTGACTATCCTGGCCACCCTTTTGACAATTCAGTTTTTCTGTAATTTCAACACATCAAGAGAGCAAACTTGGAAAAATGCCTTTCCCACCAAAACTACCCACAAATTGCAGAATCAACACTGAACTATTTTGTAGTGATTATTCCAGCGACAGGATTTGAACTTAACATCCTCTGATCCAGGGGACTGAGATAATTTATTCACTCTTTATGAAAATAAAACCCAGCAATGTCCAAAGGAATTACCCTCTTCTGTAGGCTGAAACAATTATATAAAATGGTTTCCTTGTCAGCCTCAGGAACAGTAGTCCTTTTGACATCACCGTTTTTTCTGATGCTGTCAAACATCAGTCTAAGTGGAAATATTAGGAACCAGCACTATAGCCTCAGACTTGCTGACTTGGAAGTGTCAGCATGATTGTATGATTTAGTTAAAGCATTGTCTTCCTTTCTGAATATTCCATTTTATTTAGCAGTTATTTGTATACTGTGGTCTCTGCAAGGCAATGCATAAAAATCCAGGTTTCAGAAAAATCTAGTTCCACAACATTTTGAAGTGGAAAGAGAACTATCAAAAAAAGTTTATTACTTAACATAGTTACACAAGTGTCTGTTATTGAACTGTGATAAAGCCTGTCACTTGTTTTAGGACAGGTTTTGACATTCCAATGCTTTGCCATTGCAGATAAATGTGGGGAGGCCTTAAGCAATGTCTGGAGACATAAGGGACTTCGGGCAAGATTTGGAGCCCTAGCTGTCCCATTAGCACAGAGTTCAATGGTGGAGATAATTAATGGAAATTACTAAGCACAGGTGTGTGACCTAGACAGCACTGTGGCAAAATATTTCCAGCTCCTCCATGTTACAGCTTTTATTTTACCAACACAATGACTTTCTATATTACATATTTCACTCCTCCTTAGCTTCAGAAAGGCTCTTGCTGAAAGCAGCAAGTGCATGAAATTGGTCCCTTACAGCTGATAATCCCCTTTTCAGCTGCCTTTAATTAGTAGCTGGGTTATCCCATTAATCTTCACTGTGAGAGAGGAGCCATCTAACCTTCCAGCTCACAACTCATTTCCTCTGGATCCCAATGGACACTGGTCCTTCCAGGAGCTTCTTCCTCTGATTTCTCTTGGTAATTTCTCATAGCAACTTATTCCTGATGTGGCATACTAGACAACAAGGAATAGTTCCAACAGGACTAGAGAGAACAGCAATAAAGTTGCTTAGAATAGATGTGTGACTGGGTTATTTAAAAACCTTTCTGAGTCTCCGTGTTCAGTAAAGATTAATTTAAGCTGTGACAGGAACAAGGTCTGTTTTTGTAGGAAGATGCAATTAGCATCTGTGCAGTCTAGAATTTGTTGGTCTAGCTGTGAAAAAAAAAAAAGAGCAAAGATTAATAATTCTTTAAATCTAAAGGAGCAACACAAACATCAGGAAAATACATCTGTTTGAAGCTGAAGAAAATGTTGATGTAAGAAAAAAGAATATAAACTCCCTATTAATAAATTTAAGTAGCAAATTGAAAGCAAATAAATGACTTTTTAGTCTTTGGGGTTTCTAAATGTTGAAATGGGAAGAGTGGAATATAAATAATTCCTACCTCCATTCAAGAGTTACTAATTTTACCAACAAAGCTCTCTGATGGTATTGCCTATGACAGCAGTGGGCTTGGCTGTGTCTCTTTCAGGCCCTTTTCATATTCCTTCACCCAGACCCCACTACTTGTAATAGCATCACCCAGCTACCACACACAGCCTAAGGAGGACAGAGTTGACAGCAAGAAAGCAGTCTCCCCATTTTTTTTTTTTTTCATACTGTTTTGCCACCCACTGGTTATATATTGAGTACCTCTTCTCCATTGACATTATTTTGGTGATGTCTTGCAGTAAGTGTTTCAAGATCTCTTTTACAGAGAGTCCAGACATGACACTGGTTTGTATAGTAGCCCAGCTGACCCTCCCTCTGTCAACTTCTGTTTCCAGAAAAAAGGAAAAGAGAGAACACTTTCAAAAGGACAGAAAAGAGGATTTATTACAGCTTAATTTTTTGTTAGCTAGGTAATTACATTTCCAAAATCTTTCTGCAACCTTTCCATATTGCAGTTCTCAATTATCTAAGCCGAGGACACTGGAAAGTGATAATTAGGTGTTAAATAGCAACTATGTTCCTGCAGATAGCCCTCCTGCCAGCCATTTAACACTTACTCTGGTGCTAAAGCTATGAATGATGTGTTTTTCAACAGCATTTAGGTGCTAATAAATTATCAAATAGTTTGAAAGCAAGGGCCTGCCTATATGGGAGAGTTTCATTGCTAAATCCATGGGCAGTTTTGCTGACCTGAACCAACTGGACACCTCATTTAGGGGAAGGGTGGGACAGGCTTGCTGGTGAAGCTGATGTATTTCCACTGCAGCAGAGGCACCCCTGGACAAGTCAAGAATCACTGTCCCACACTTCCAAATGCTTCTTTTTTGAAATGGAGAACTAACTTATTTGTGGGATTAAATCTTGAGATCACCTCTTGTGTGTCCAGAGTTTTATACTGCCAGATGAGATTACCCCGTGCAGATGCAGTCGTCTAGACAGATAAACTCCACTTGTCTTCTTGTTATTAAATGTTCCTTGAGTACAACTCACTTAAATCTTTTCTGAAGCAACACTAAGCCAGATACACTACCCGCCAGCCAGTAAAAGGATGTCAAGAGTTATAATTCTTCTGCACTATGTATGTTACATTCACCTCCTTAATTTATAGCTAATAAATTTTTCACTAGAAATAATGTTTATCTGGAGTTTCAGTTTAAATCAAGAGCACCAAACTTACTTCAGCATCTAAACTCCTATCTGGCTACTTGCACACATTTCAGAGGTGCTAAAAGAGCAGACATAAAGATGTCAGGTAAAAACTGCCACTCTGTGCTAGATGCACTTATCCCTGTCCCAAAACTGGCAATTGCTTACCACTTCATGCTTTTTTTTTTTTTTTTTTTTTTTTTTTTTTTTTTGCCTATATGCTTCATACCCAGGTAGAATTTTCTGTGGAAGACAGATGGCCTCTAATGATCTCCAGTATTTGATAGCAACATCTCTGTCAGGATTAGAAGTAGACTCAGCTGGGCTAAAACATGATTATCAGTGGCTAGATAGATAAATATCCACATGCACAAAAATTCGCATACATCTTCCCAACAAGCTCTTGCTATACTCTGAAGCTGGTTTCTTTTCACACAGCAGTGATATCAGTTCACCACAATGCAGCAATATTGCTTCATAAGTTTTAAAAATCCAATAGGAATGAGAGAAAGGTAAGATCCAGAATGATACATAACATAGGTACGCCTAAAGTAGGTATTGATTTTTGCCTTAGGTGTTTCAGGGCATCCTACCTGGCATTTACCTGCTGCCACAGGAGGCTGCAGACTTCAGCAGATCCTGCATCTTATATGCAGCCTCCGGTCAGTACCCTGGTGTAATGGAACTGGCTGGGACAGAGGCAACTTTATAACCACCTGTATGGTTCTGTGCTTCAAACTGGTGGCTTAAAAAGTCCTGCTAACATGCCAGTGTTTTTACTGTTCATGAAGAGAGCTTGTACAGCATCAAGACCGTGTCTTTCCCACTCTGCCCCTCAGCAAGTAGGCTGGGGATGCACAAGAATCTGGAAGGGGATAAAGCTGGGACAACTGACCCCAGCTGATCAAAGGGATATCCCATGCCATATTGTGTTGTGCTCACCAATAAAAGATCAGGGAAAGGAGGAAAAGGTTGTAGACTTTTGTGGTTATGGCATTTGTCTGCCCAAGTAACTATTATATGTGACAAAGCCTTGCTGTCCTCTAAAAGTCTAAACATCAGCCTGTTGATGGGAAATACTGAACAAATTCCTTTTTTTGAATTTGCTTGTGCACACAGCTCTTGCTTTCCCTAGTAAACCATCGTTATCTCTATCTGTGAGGCTTTTGACTTCTCTTTTCTCTCCATCCTGCTGGGAAGAGTTAGCAAGTCCACACATGGACACCTAATGACAATACTAGATATCTATATTTAGGCATATAATTTGGTCTCCTACTGTCCACCCTTCAAGAAAGTTTTGTGTCAGAGTAGCAGGTATACAAAACCTGTACGATGGAAAAAAGAAATGCAAATGAAGCCTAGCCACAAAAACTTAACAAATACTCATTGTCCATTTTGTATGGTTACCCCAATGTGAAGAATATCACAGGCCAAACTCTGACACATCTTTCATTCATGTATTGCCTGAATCCAGCCCCATTCATGTCTATTCATTTGCCCTAAGCTCTTGACCATCTAACAGGTCTAAAAAAGGCATCTGCAACCAGTTCTCTGTACTCACTGCTGTGAGAAGTGCTGGTCTTGTTCATTACTGAGTTTATTTGGGGATTCCATTTTAATGGGTAACCCAAGGAGAATTGCTTACTTATCTTCTGAAGGAAACTGAGCCAAATGCCATACAAATGTACATTTCTACTCTATAGTGGCATTGCCTTTGATAATCAAGGTTCTCTGCTGGCAACCAAATATCTCACATACTGCAAGTCTTCTGTGAAGAAATGAAAACAAACAGTTAAGGAAAAATTACTTAGGAAAAAATTTCAGCAAAACTGGACCAAATGTTTTAAGTCTCGTCTTTCTCTGTAAATAAAGTGGTGAAGAGAATGAGATGTTTCAGTGAAGTGCTCAGCTTCTGCAGAGGTAGAGATGAATGAAACCAATGTATTCAAAACTAAAAAATGTTGAGTAGGGAAATTGTTCTACAAATGCCTTTTTTCCTTTCTTCTTATCCCCTTGTACATGCATTCCTCAATAAAAGTACAGTTTTGTTATGGCAAAGGGATATTGCAAGTATGAGTATTCTTCTATCCCTTAACAGAAGGAAATGTTTGAGGTGGAGTGGTCCAGTCAGTGAATTTTGTGCAAGGGTACTAAGTGATTTGGAATTTACACACTCCAACAAATAAGAACCTTTTTCCATTCTGAATTAGGTATTATGGGATGTATTTGCAGATAACGTCTGTCTTTCTATGATCATTTTAAAAGGTGATAAAATATCTAGAATCACAATAAGTGAAACCACCAGGAACTAGCTTTCTGCAACGCATTCACAAGAAATTTGACTAATAACACAAATAGAGTGAATAAACCAACCAACCAACCAAACAAAAAAAAATGAAGAAAATGTTTCAAGTTGTGGGGTGAAGGTATTCTTGCATTTTTTTTTCAGAGCTGAACAGGACAGTACAGAGGAGAATTCAGTGAAAAATGTCAAATAAGGTAGCAAAATTGCTGATCTAGTAGTTCAAAGGAAAAAAATGTTGATTTAATGTAATGACAATTAATGTAATAACAATAGTCTAGACTGTGTATTTTGCAACTTTTTTTTCACTATTAAAATAATACCCATATTGCAACTCTGCTTGTGGAAGATATTTTTGAATTATTTCAACCATTCAGAAAATGAAACCCTGTAAAGGCTTCAGGTTGAACTCTTACTTTTAGTGCAGAAGCTAAAATAACAATTTTATCTATCAGGCGAAGGTTTCAGAAAGCATTGATGATTTATAATAATTGCTGACAAGAAACCAATACCATGAAAAAGTTGTTAAATTTTAATAGGAAGGACATGGACCTGATGGAACAGGTCCAGAGGAGGGGCCACGAAGATGATCAGGGGACTGGAACACCTCTCCTATAAGGGCAGGCTGAGGGAGCTGGGATTGTTCAGCCTGGAGAAGAGAAGGCTCTGGGGAGACCTTATAGCACCTTCCAGTACCTGAAGGAAGCTCTTATAAAAAGACTGTAGAGGGCCTGTTTACAAAGGCCTGTAGTGAAAGGACATGGAGCAATGGTTTTACATTAGAAAGGAGTAGATTTAAATAAGAAATAAGATAGAAGCTCTTTACCACTAGAGTGGTGGAGCACTGGAACAGGTTGCCCAGGGAGGTGGTTGAGGTCCCATCACAGGAGAAATTCAAGGTGAGGCTTACAAGGCTCTAAGCAAACTGCTCTAGTTGAAAATGTCCCTGCACTCAGCAGGGGATTGGACTAGATGACCTCTAGGAATCCCTTTCAACCCAGACATTTCTATGATTCTATGATAATTTCCATCTGTGTTATTCACAGCCTTCATAGGAAAAAGGCATTGAGCAGTATAGTCAAACTTAAGATTCAGCCCTGAATGGGATGGAACCAAATGACCTCCAAGTCTACGTTGTTCTGTGCTTCTGTGAGTGGCAAAATATAATCTCTAAGGTGCTGCTATTTATTTATTATAATTTGGAAGAAATGTATGAATTTTTGCTTGCCATCAGCTTGCAAACTCCAAATCAAACTTGCTGTTCAGAAGTATTGCATTCTCTCATTATTGTTGTTAGGGATAGGATTTGTGAGTGGCTTGTGACTCAGGGTATCTTCTTTTTCAAAACTTTTTAAGGGGCAATTAGTTGTATGCATAGCCAGTGGGGCACTGTGAACCTGGGAGGTGCCCAGATCCCTGATGGAGACAGCTAGTCAACAAGTTGAAAGGTACCAATGGAGCTGCTGCAATTCTCCATGTATGAACTCTTACTTATTGCAATTATAACACGATTTACCTTTAAAACCTCTGTTCCTGACAGCCAAGCTGCATTACTTTGCTTTTTTCCATGTGCTAACAGTATGTTCACAGTCAGTGGGAGCACCTCAGAAGTATAGTAACTTGTCAAGGAACAGTGACATGATGATCTATCTGAGGCTTCCTGTGCTTCTTTCTGAACTTTGACTACCTTCATTGTTAGCACCCTTTATTATTAATCTGCTTAAGAAAACAAGAAAGAGTGACTGAGTAATCACAAAGGTGATAAACTCCCAGAGCAGTTCTTCAGAAGGTCTAATGAAGGCTGAGCATCAGTCAGATTAGCAATTTGGCACACTGGTGGCTCCAGGGTGCAGTTCAGCCCCCCCTTGAAATCTGTGAAAAGACTCTGGGAATTAGATGATGCCCTAAATGAACAAGGGCTGTTGTTCCACAGATGGAGTGACATTAAGTATTCCCAAAGGGGATTTTTTTTATTAGCTTAGAATCAGTTCTTAAATAACTAAATTGTGTGGAAATTTCCCATTCCAGAAGTAAGCAAATATTCAAGAGTATATATATTTTACTTAGCAGCTACCACAGAAAAATATACAAACTCAGAATCTGTTAAATACAAAATCTAACTAGACATAAAAATGTGTTCCCTTGACAGGTCTATTTCTTTAATAGACTTTCATTAAAGAGGGCTCTATTGTTTTATGGAATATTCTGTGGTTTAATATATAATATATATAATGTATCTCAAAACCTTCAGTATTATATTTTATTTTTTAATTAGTATAAGTTTCTTTCTAATAGTATAGGCTTCAGATTTCTTCAGTGCTTGCAAAATGCTTTATTTTACCAGGTTTATTACCTCTGAGTTAATTTGTATTTGTCCAATTCAAATGGGTGACACTAAAGGTACAGTTCATGAATTAAGAGTTGAACAGATTCTTGGGAAGTGTTTCTACTGTACTACTACTTGTTTTTACTATAATCACCAGATCCAAAACCTGAGAACACAGAGGAACCTGCATCCCTGAACATACATAAGAGTATATGAAGAAAGACCAAAAAAGCACATAAATGTGAAATGTTTCCTGGTTCAGTCCAAGAGATGCTGCTCCTCTGCCACACTGAAAGGACATATGCCAGCCAGGCCCCTTTGATGTTAACTATAGTTCACTATATGTAGGGAATTATATATATATATATAAGGGAACTTACAAATATTGAAATATATGTCTATTATGTGTAATCACATGCAAGGAAAACGCAGTTACAGGAATTAAGACAGATTAGAATAGTCCTGGAAGCCAGGAACAGCTTTCTTTTCATTGTTATCCTGGTTCATTCATCATTTGTTGTTTGTTGTTGGTTTTGTTTTAATAAGTTTAAACAGAAAACATAAATCAGCTAAAGAGCTGCAATTGTTTCTGCAGCTCTCTGTGCTTGCACGTTATCAAAAGGGTGTGAAGGACTGTACATAGCTGGCACATCT
>JAOEGS010008082.1:0-12149 GCA_025447755.1 Corythornis vintsioides
AAAAACTTTTAACTCTTCTAATCTCTATTTTCAACATTCCAGCCTGTCATGAAAGGCTAGGAACACCAGATGTCACCCCAAGCACAGTTAATACTGTGTATCAACACTAATTAAGTGACCAAAAAATTTCTTCAGACAGATTTCCCTGTGTAACATTTATTTTCCCATTTTTATTTGAAGGTTAGCAAAATACAAAATACATGTCTAGATTGTGCAGATAATCAAACACAGCTCTGCACTTCCTCTTAATAACTCAAGTAGCATTTTTTAGCTATCCATTTCCTGGTAAAATGCACATAGTTTTCTTTGTCTATTAAAAAAATATATATTTTTTTTTATCACACTTCTGAAGATATAATTAAGATATAATTAAGCCATCATTTAAAGAAAAATAACAGCAGGCACAGCATGTGTTAAGATGACACAAAACTTAATTAGCACTCACACACAAAACTTAATTAGCAATCAGCCTAAAACCCAAGCAGTAAATGTTGCAACCCACAGCCAACTCCACGGGCTAGTGGGATATCACAGCTAAAGACCCTAAGCTAAGCCCTACTAATAGCTGCTGACAAACAAATGCCATCAACAACAAAGCAGCTCAGTTCCTATGGCAGTCGAAGGTCCACAGAAAAATACTTCAGGAAAACAAAGTTATTTAAGAGTAAGGAGTATACCCTTTATAAGATGATAAACTTAAATAAACTTCTAAACTGCAATACCCTCAAATCCATTAACAAAACCCAAGCCCTCACTGCACCAGATGTGTAAAAGGGTTTGTCAAAAGAATTAGTGAAATAATTTATGCACTGAGTACAAAAGAAAAATTGTCCACTAGCAGTTACAGACACTTCACTAACACATATCTCCTGGCATAATACAAAGCAAATGTAAAGCAAAGGATTCACTGATTTTTATCAAAGTTGTAGGGTCATACATGCCATGTCAAAACTAATCGTTCAGTTCTATTTTAAAGCAAAACAAATTAAAAATGTGTTGTAATGTAAATGTTTCACAAACTTTACTGATGACACAGACAGTATAGTTAGACTTATATATACTTAATACTACTTACCATAAGCCACAGGGGTTAGCTTTAAGACAGTATGCAGCGGGCACTTCAGGTAAGGCAGTTGTTCTGAGAAATCAAACAACAAATTACAGATTGCAAGAACACTTTTATGTTACAGGTCAACCATTTAAAAGTCTTTTTATCCGACAGTGTATCTGTTTTCTTCTCTAGCATTCCACAGAGGTGCTATTCAAACAGAGCAAAGCCCAAACATTACAGTATTTCAGGTGAAGAGCAGGTCAATAAAAATCAACTACTCAATTTTATGTGTGAGCCAAATACAAAAAAAAATATAAATCTGCTTGCATACTTGCCTAGCACAACCACACTCTAATGATAAAGGCCAAGGTTAGAATCTACTGTTTGGAACCTTCAATGGTAAATTTTAGGGAAAAAAAACCCAAACCAAACTCAAACAAACAGATAATTTGTAATGTATTAAGGAAGACTTGCCTGCAGGCTTGTCAAGAAAATATGCGAGCAAACAGCGCATGACAGCTTGGTGACATATGACAAGCACATTTTCCTGCCTTTCAAGTTCCATAATTACTGGCTCCAGTCTCTGAACAAGATCTTCATAGGACTAGGTGAGGGAAGAAATGCACAGCACATTAAAAAGGGAAAACTCTTTGAACAGTGTATGGATATACAGTGGATCTTACTTTCATATCACTCATCTTCTAAATGTTGTATTAGTTCACAAACACTGTAGTAATAATTTTCCTTAATACAAGAACAGGCTGGGTCTTCCAGACTATCAAAGAGTGTAGACAGAAGAAAATAAATCTATTTCTTTCATGGGAAAGCTTTATTAAATTAGTCACTACAATCAAGAATGTAATTCACAGCATCTGCAAACATACAGCTTAAATTTTGCATATTATTTTCTGCACCTTATCTTCAAAAGTATCTGTCTTCCAAGCAAACATCTGGGATGCCCAGCCTGCAGTCTGCATAGAAAGTTCACTAAACTTGAGATGTTCAGGCTGCCTTTTGATGATCTGGCCTGGTGATGGCAACCACCACCCCATGAAAAGACAAAGGAAGGAGGCCAGGTTTCTCTTGAAACCTGTCCTGCACAGTCACACACAGAGTGAACCTGCAGGATTTCCACACGTGCACTCTGAAGTTAATTCCTTCCAAAATACATCAAGTCCTATCCACATGGAGAGCACAGCGTGTCACCCAGCAGGGCAGGGGATGACCACAGCAGGAAGCCCTCCACCCTGGTCCTGGTGCAAGCAGAGAACCTGGAAGTGTCCAGTGAGGCTGGGCAAACCCCTGTGACTGTTAGAGAAACTGCCTCTGACAAACCTCTGAGATCAACTGATCACCCCCAAGGCGACAAGAGAGTTTAAAATGTCTGCCACCGTCCTCGAGGTCAGCAACATTTTTAAAAACAAACAGTCCTTGTTCTGAGGGATTAGGAGAATTTGGCAGCATAATGGCTGTCTCATTAGTGAGTCAGGGGTCACACCCCCAAGAACACCCCTCTTATTACAAGCTGCTCTCAAAGTGATTACTCTCGACTGCTGAGTAAAGAAGACCTCCGAGCACCGCTTCCTTCTGACACAAACAGCCAAGCAGCTGGTCCAATTACTTCTCCACCCTGCTGCCCTCAATCCTCAGCCTTCAGCACCCAGAGCCAGGCCCTGTGACCATCTGGTAATTGCTACGCTGTAATGGGTTTGCTTTAGAAAAACTGTCAGCAAGTTGTTTTCCCAGAGGCAAGGAGTTTATCAACGTGAAAGACCAAGGTAGCTACAGATTTCTCTAGCAGTTCAGCCAGAACTGCCACCATCTACAGCAGGGATGATGAATGGAAAAATGTGATCCTGGCAATATGCTTCAATATGCAATAATGTGAAGTCTTGGAATCATTCTTCCTGCTTTATCACTGCAGGATCAGCATGGAAATGAAGTCCACAAGATCAAAGCTCATGACTGTTTTTCTAAATGTGTTGGTTTATTTTTCAAGCCCTGACTAAAATTAAATGGTCTGGGCTTAATCCTATGTGAGCTACCCTGGAGAAAGAAACTTTAATTAATTTTAAAATGTGTTTTTTAATTCCTAAAGCCAGCATACAGGTACTCAAGATTATATGGATATGCTCCACCTTAAGAGAAACAAAACAGCATACCTCTCCTTTAGGGTATCTGTATCTGTATTTGTCTTGGTCTCTCAGTGCAAATTCAAGTGGATAATTTTCCTGTATTTCTTCATATGTCATTTCTTCACACACTCCCTGCAAGTTGTAAAAATAATTAAAAAGCATTTACTTTCAGCAGTGCAAAAAGCAGGTATCACTCTTAAATAAAACCATATGTAAATAAACCTTAACAATTGGATTTTATTACTCTGATGCTTAAAGACAATTGTCACACATGATGAACAGGACACTCAGCTGGACTTAAATGTAGATAGAAGGAATCACTAATTCCCTATATAAAAGAAGCTGCATATATGGGCAAGCAGGGTCACATTTTATCTATTGCACCTGCTTATATATCTCATAGATGCAGCTGGAAAGGGCCAACTACCAACCTCACCCACCTACCAAAAATTTCTTTCCAATCCCCACCTACCAAAAATTTCATAGCATTGTGGCTTCTACAGGTGAATGTTTCACTGGCAAAGAAAAACCAAAACTAAATTAACTAAGGCAAAACTTTTAGCCTTATTCACAGGAATTAATGTCAATTTTTCTAGCCTCTAGAACCAACTTAAATTACTTTCTATCCATAAAAGGCATATAATTACAAAATTCAGTACTTCATCCCTAGCAAAAAAAAGCAACTTTATAGACATTTATTAAAGAAGAACTTACTGCATCTATCTCGTTCAGAACCTTCCACTGCTCATAAGGCACTCCCAAGGCTTCAGCAGTCTGAATTGTCCTTTTCATCTGGCTGGTCCAAACTTTCAGATCTTTAATATTTTGCTCATTAATAAACTGTGCCAAGCTTTTGGCAAACTGAAAAAAAATACAAACCATGAGATACTTGATGAGGGCTCAAGGCCAAGACACTGCATTCAACTGGAACGCAGAGGCCTCAAGCCTCTGTAAATTCATTATCACTTTAACAAAAGGTTCTGTCAAAGTTTTTCTTAAGGAATACATTTTTTTAGGCCAAAAGGGACAGGAGAGTGAAAGGAGTACAAGTTTTTTGCAATTTCTATTTACCTCCAGGATTTTCCCTTTCAGCTTTAACTTGTGAACCTTCCCAATTATCCAACAAGTTGGGATTTTACACAAATACAGTTAAAAAAATAAAGTACTCTTGACAACTGCTTTGAGCTGTATGATAAAAAGGAATTACAACAGAATGACAGCTGGATAAAAGCATGTACCAAATCACAACATACAAAGCACATCCATCCAGTTTCCACTATCCACATATGCAACTAGAAAAAATCCTTCTTAAACATGTGAAGAGGAAAAGGGTATAGAGGAAGAAAGCTGTAATTACACAGCACACATGCACAGATACACACAAAACCCAAGTCACTCTCATTCAGGGGGTACATACTTCTTTCCCTCTGACAGACAATCCAGGATCCCCTCCTATTCTCCCTTTCAGATTGAGTTCACTTTCTCCATGTCGACAGAGGTAGATTGATCGAGGAGTCACATGGATATTCATGAGGTAGTAGACAATCCTGCTCTGGATGTGATCCATTACTCTGTTCACAAGGTAACTCCTTCCAACATCCATAATTTTAATATAAGAAAGATCCCTTTCAGGAGCAAACAAAAATACATACATAAGATTCCACATTATTAGTGTGTGCCACGACCTTCCCACCCTCTCTCATCATAAAACAAAGAGGCAACAAGCAAAAGCAATAAACAACCCCTCAATTTACCCAGGAAATATGCATTACCCCTAAGAAACAATTAAATACTCCAAAGGTACTGGATTAAGTATGTTCTTTTCACATGTAATCTGCTCACATCACTTTATTTTCTGTTCCCTTTAATTTAGGTCTCAAATCTAGATCCTACTCTTGGAAAAATACACTGAAGGAAAAATTAAGTGGAGTTTGTCATTCAACTGTGGTAGCTTCAATAGGATATCCAGATGTTTTACAACACTGGATATTTTTCTCCAGGTTACAAATGCTCCCCCCACAGTAAGTATTTGTCTGACTGTACCCAGCAGCCAAAAAGGCAACCAGTCACCATTTACCCATCTCAGTTAACCCTTCCAGAAAAACTACAGCATCAAAAGGACCAGGGATTAGCCTGAAGCAAACATTTTCTCAACCACTTTATCACCACCTATTAACAGTACTGTAAATTACCCCATCACTACCTTCTCTCAGCATCAGACAGGTTATAATTTCAATTTTCACTGCTTATCCTCTCTTTTCTGAGCACTAATTTCAGAGTGGTATCTAGTTTAAAGGAGGAAAAAAGCTGAAAATAACCACTACTGGTTTCTAGCAATGCATTTGAGACATCCTACCACAATAATACAAGGAAACTTACAGTAACACAAGCAGAGGTAATGAGAAGCAAGCATCATCACATCATCTCTAATAGCATTCTTTGGAGTTAATCATTACTGTTTCTCCCAGGTATAACCATTAGGTCCACCAGAGAAATTAGATGCATGAACTGATCTGATTGAACAGCTTCACACTGCTTACACTCAATTACATTCAAATACAGCTCAGCCTTCTCTGTAGTGCTGGTCCTGAAACAAATCAGGAGCACCTGGTATGAGAACAGCTCAAAGCCCCATATTGAATCCCTGAGAGGGTTTCAGGAAGAGTAAAAACAGGGCTCCTCCTCACATGGTTAAACCCTACCTGATTTTCATGCAGTGAAAGTGAATGAAAAATTGATAAATATTTTGACATGAGAGCAAATAATATCACTAAGAAATATTCTTACAGCCCTTCATCTACAGGATTGTTTGCAAGCAAAAATAAATTTAGAAGTCACATTTTTTAAACTAATGTGTTCAAAATTCATCTTAGCCATGTCAATAAATTAAGTTATGCTTGCAAATAACTCACATCTCCTCTACATACTCAAAAGAAAAAACCCACAAAAAAATCTGAACAAATAAAACCAACCACTACATCAAGTCTGGAATAATTTCTAAATGCTGATTTTATGCCAGAAGAATCATACCATTCTCCAAGTGGGAAAATAGAAAAAAATTATATTGCCCCAGAGTAAACTTATTAGACAATTTTTCTCAAGCAAACAATTTTTCAGGCTACACCCTCAGTCAACTCTCTGAAGTCTGTCAAAGGAAAGAGAGCTCAAGACATTAAAAAAAATGCAAAAACCAAACATTACTAGAAAGCCCCAATCCCCAATACAAGATGCTGCATCACCCTAAGAAATATCTTAATGTAACCTAGTTGTGATCACAGCTTTATTTCATCTCTTACTTGTCAAGACTTTCATCTAACGTCTCATAAGAGTTCTTGTAGCACTCTATTCTTTTCATGAAGTCTTCTGTTGCTTCATCATTACTACAATCAACATAGTCAGGACTACCCAGCTTCACTTGCTGTTAAAAATAAGAATAGGAGAGTAATACATAATTTTATTTCCCTTTTTAATGGTAGCTTAAACAAAATACAAAAGAACACAACACTAAACCTTATTTTCTGGTAGCTAATTAAAAATAAAGAAAAATGCATTTCATTAATTGGAACTTTTTTTTTTTCTACCAGAAGTTCTTATAATGCACTTCTAAAAATACTGAACTACATGAAACCTTTTGACTTAAGAGCAGTTAAAGCAAACTTTTCTACACTCACCACAATGTTTGCAGCAATGACCTCTGGATCGACGCATACCGACTCGACAAAAAAAGTCTTCAGTCCAAAGGAGAAGTTACATGGATAGAAGGAAGAAGGAAGATGCATTAGAAGGCCTCTGCAGCACACAAGAGCCTCATGTTGCTCACTTCCACACTAACCTCTTTTTAAGAGTCATGCCTTAAACTGCCCTCCAATTACATAGAAGGTTTCTCCAGTCTCTCACGGAAATTGTTGCTTAACATTCCCCGAAGCATCACACCCTATTTTCCCCAACAATGCTCTGAAGCATGAGAATTTTGTACTAAGAAAAAATTAGGATGGAAGAGGTAGAAATAAATGCAGAAGATGCAAATTCAGCCACACAAACAGTAACTAATGCTTCTGAAAGAGTAATTTAGAAGTTTTTCAACTAACAGAGTAGCCTCAAAAACAGAGGTTTCTGTTTTGCTGCCACAAAGCTTTATGGAAATGCAAGATTACCAGAGAACAACTAAATGCAAAACAATTCTGGACAGAAGGCAGAAAGTCACAGAAAGTTTTTTGTTTGCACAGAACTAACATAGAATTCACTGTGTTTCTACAGCAAAAATCTGACCTGCCCCACAAACCATATTTTAAAGACTTCTTGCTGACAGTACACTCAGAACTACAGGTCCAGGATGACAGAACTGAAGCCAGAGATTAACTCCAAACAGTAAAAACATTAATGATGAGAAATATTAGGATTGGATGACTTTTAATCAAATACAATGCCTGAGAACACAAAATGCACTACTGAGTAAACATCTAGAAAGAATGTGGCCTATGCTAGTGTACTTCTTAACTCACAAGTATGGATAAGGGAAAAACCATCACTGCCTTACTTGTCCAGGCATTAGCTCAGAACTCCTTTGCTTTTAACTCACCTTATATCCATTTTCTTCACCAAACTTGTAAATAGTTTCTCTGCGTTCTCTAGTTGTGTTTGTAGCATCAAAGACCTAGGAATAAGGACATGGGGAATGAGGGAGAGGAATTAAAAAGCATCACAGCCTGTGAAAAGCACTGTTAGTAACAACAAAAGTAAGGGTCCAAAGTCCCCAACATGAAGGAAAGAAAACACTTCTCTCTACCCCACTACCTACATGTTTTCAAGAGCAAAACAATGCATTCCTACTTTATGCACATGATTTTCTAATTATTAAAAAAGAACAGTATTTTGAAAGCACTACTAGCAGAGTGCTGTATTTGGAAGAAGTAACTAAAATTTAATCCTAATGCAAGACAGGACAGAATCTTCCTCCTGGCCCATATCATGCACGTTATTTAGTGAACTTATAGGACACAAAAAAAAATGGTGCAATCAATATGCTATTCAAAATGTAAGTGTAAAAGTTTTGAAGGGCAGAAGATCTGCAAGACCTGTAAATCCTGCCCATGAACTACAAGATATACACAGCTATTTTTCTAATAACTTTTGTTTAGCTCTGAACACACTAGTGTTTCACCAAAGTATGAAGTTTGACAAATTATAAAATTTACCTTATGTCCTGAGAAGAACTTATACAGTTAATGCCTCTCCCTCATTAGTTAATGAAAACACCTCATTGTGTTGAGAAAAATCAATGTTATGCAAATTAATGTGAATATGCAAAGTAAATAGTTCAACAGTTGATGTCTTGCATTCCATTATTTAATACATATGCAGCAATTTATAGCACTTGAGTTTTTCCTGCTCTCTTTAGAGATTTCTTGCATATTATCCAGACAACACACACTGCTTTGTGGCAAAGCATCTTAAGAATGTGCCTTCAACAAGAAACTTACAGCCACATGCCCATTTTCTTCACTGAGGTACTGTCGGACGTCATTCAGCGCTGCTAAGGCACACTGTCTTAAAAATGAAAGAGAGTAAAACTCAAACTCTAATTAAAGTCATGTTATTCATGATTTTTCAGTAATCTATTACTCTTGTGAATTACTGTGCAATATTTGCTTTTATAAAAAACATCTAGTAAAACAAAGGTAGCACCAAGTGTCAGGGACAAAGGTGAAAATAACGTCCCACAGTAGTCACCAATACAATTAGTACTGGAGATCGCTGAGGACACAAACACCAAAAAACCCACTTCCACACACTTTAAACTTGTGCTAAATCTAGACAAGAATAAATTCAGTTGCAACTTTCCTATTTCCCTGGCATGAGTATTATCTTCAAAGTACACTGTGATTTCTAAAACATAAGTAATACTGGAGGGCAACATTAACACTGTACACTACTTACTCATGAGAAGAACAAAGCCCCACTTATTTCCAGTAAGTACAGTCTTTCTGCACTACAGACATCAACACCTGGCCATTTCACTGGCCATTTCAACAGCCTTTCTATGCATTACTACTCTATTTGGACTTCCAGACTGAAACATAATTCTTCTCTTACATTTACTATACTCTACATGCACAGATTTATCTTTAAAATGAAGGCTTTTCAATCCTGACAGTACTTCCACTTTAGCATGGTTAATAGGTGTCAGGAACTGAGATTCATCAGTCAAGCCTTCACTAAATAAATATAAACCCTATTTACTCATTGCTAACGAGGCAGATGAGCTCACAAAGCCCATTTAATGTTCTGTTCCTCACCATTTAGTCTAATAGCTGACACAGAGGCAGGTTAAAAGGTTTGGCTCTACTTCTCAGCCAAAGGTAGGGGCTTGCAAGGCTAATGCACCTCATATCTACTCTTTGGCCCCAAAGGATTCGGAGGTTCTTATGTTCTCCTTTGACATTAGCAATATTCAGCTACTGCTGAAGGGGAAAGGGAGAAGGAAAAAGCAGAGGGAAGGCCACAAAGAAAGTCCAGACATTTTTGATACTTAAGCTGAATCAATTAAGAACAGAAAAATGTATTTTAAGTAGCCTATACCAATCACATTTCCATTCCTCTGAATTTTCTGTCCCTTCTCATTTCATACTTAGCACCCTTAAATGTTCTCCTGAACATATTAAAAATTACAATGAATGATGAAGAAAATCAAATGACCTGCCCCTTGAAAGAGGCAGCTCCTTCTTGCTCTGACCTTCTCTTCATCTCCTCTTTCTTCCTAAGGTCTCTCCTCTACACTAGAGCACAGCCTCTTTCCAGGCAAGAAGGGAGTCTCAAGCACTTCATCTGGGCACAGATGTTCACCCTGGAGCTCACCTCACTTTGCAAACCATTAGCAAAACACAACTGTTTCCAAGGCAGTGCTCTGAGCGACTGCATGAAGCATCTATATGGTGGCCAAAAAGAGAATTTCAGGAAAAGAATAAGTGCTTCATTCCAGCTTATTTGAATGGGTAATTACAAATACGTTCAACGTACTTGAGGCAAAAAATTACAGTATTCAAACAAAAAAAAAAAAAAAAGTTTTTGGTTGGTTTGGTTTTTTTTCTCCTTATGATCCACACAGAAGTTCTAATGCAGCAAGGAATTTTAAGAATTAGGAATTAATTTAGGAACTAAACAGCAAAAAGAGTCATATCTATTAGCTGATACCTTACAAAAAGGTTAAGAAGGATAACAACTACTTACTTTCTCTGCATTTTTGATGCTCAAGATGAAGCAATTCAGAAAAAAAATAACCTACATTTTAAACAAGCTAAGCAAATCACTTCTCCACCTTTGCTACGATTTCCTTCCCTTGTCATTTCAAGCTGCATTCGCTTAAGGGTGATCTTGAGCATCTTAAAATGCAACATAAAGCACTATGGGGTACCCTTTTAAGATAATTATTATTGTGTAGCAAAACACATTCAAAACTTACTTCCTGATTTTCAATCCTTCTTCATTGTCAGGCAGGAAGAATTCAAAAGATCTGTACTTTTTCACCAAATCCCGACGATACTGACCAACGTTGAATTCTGCCACCAAGAAACCAGGGTTAGTGGAAACTCACAATATTCACACAAAACCCACAAATGTTATGACAACTCTGAAACCAAACTACTTGCAAGAATAGAATAATTTAGCAAAGGCAACATTATACTACTTCTTGTGTTCTGGGGGGTTTGTTTTTTATATGCTAAGAAAACAACAAGGACTATTAATAATATAACTTTTTCTTCTGTGTATGCATGCAGTGAAACATAGCACTTCCCAAAATTTTTAACTCTTATTTAAGCAAGGAAGACTTGTAAAGAGAACTAACCCATCTTGCTTTTGAGAAACAAAATCTAAAATTCAAGTTGGAGAATCATTTTTCAGAACTCTGATCAAATATTTCTATTTTATCAGTACATATACTATTTCACAACTCCTGTTCCATTTATTTAAAAACATGCTTCAGTAGTAAGAAAAAAAAAAAAGTCAACATAACTACAGAACACAATCTTACTGCAATCTTTTAATAGTGGTCAAAGAAAACTGCTTGTGTTGGCAAAGGTCCCTAAGGTCTGTGGCTGTACACCTGGCATAGTATCATATCTTGGGTCAGGTCAAGGCAATTCTGTTCTGTCACACAGCAGCCAATGACACTGCACCCTAATTAACATCATTTAAGTACAATTCATTGTAATTTCTTTCTGACATATAAGTTTTCTCTGCTGAACTGAAAAGCATTCTTTTTTAACATTAGAAAGGATAAAGAAATAAATATTGTTTATTCCCACACCAAAGTCAAGTTTTGTTTGAATTCAACAATGCTGATGCAATATTTTTTTTTGGTAGTGAACTGTGGGACATGGATTATAGCACAAACCAGGTTATTCTGTGACAGGTTTAATGAGCAGGGGCCATGCTGGCTACCGAAAAAGGTGGTTTCTTCTAAGAAGAACAGAAGATTTAAAGAGTTGAGATGGACAATGTTGTCAGGTAACAGCTCTTTAAAAATCAAAATTAATGAATTTCTTAAGAATAGCTACAGCAAGAGGATCATGCACAGCAAATGAAATAGCACTGCATAGTGGAACAATCTTTAGCCCCCATTATTAGCATCCACCCCTGTGGAAAAGTTTCACAAAAATAACTGCTATCACAACTACCACACAGCCAGAACTATTCAAAAAAAAACCTTCCCAAAGCTCAGTATCTAAAAACCACACTGCAACACATTTCCATCTCAGGCATCTCATTGACCTCCTTTCCTTCAAAAAGACCAGACAAAAGTCCTTTGTATTGTTAATCATTTCACATTCTAAACAACAGAGGATTTTGGAAGGAATACAGGGAAGGAAAAAAAAAAAAGGGGGGGGGGGGGGGGTGTGGAAAAAACCAAAAAACCTATGGCTGAAATTATTCAAACAAAATAACACCCGGAGTAACCGCATCTA
>JAOEGS010008082.1:12159-47402 GCA_025447755.1 Corythornis vintsioides
CCATACATGACACCAAAAAAAATAAACAAAAAAAAATAAAGAAAAAGCAAAGAAGAGAGAGGGCCGGGGAGAGCCGCCGCAATGTCGAGCAAACCACATAACCTATGGCTGAAATTATTCAACTAACATCAACCCTGGGCTACTCACCTCTACCTGTTTTTCAACTCCCCATCTTGCTTAATATATGGAATGTGAAAAGATGACATTTTTCTTTTCTCTGGCTTACATAACCTTGTTATTTTACCATCTGTCTCGGAGAACAAGAACACTTCCTAGATTAAGAACACACTAATTTTAAATGATTAGCAGCCAAGGACTAACAGATGTTATGGCTACTCAATACTTCTATCAACTGAGTACCAACAAACTGAAAGCAACAGGCAGCGTGTCATCTATTCCATGTCAATTTCAGTGTCAGTGAAACTGCATCACTGGTGACACAAACAACAGGACGTGTCTGTGGTTTTCTAAGAAAGTACCAAGTCACACTTTCTAACAAAGACATAACCAGAAACCAAGAAGTTTCATAACCAGCAACCAAGAATGGAAGCTCATATGGTAACTTTACGTTATATATTTTTGTAAAACAAGGCAGCTGTGTTCTAAACAATTTTTATTAAGCACAAATGCAGTTATTTCCAGATGTGCTGCTCACAGTAGCCAATGCAACTTTCCCTGTAACTATGGCAGACCACCTCTACCTGTTTTATTGTATTTAGGTTATATTCAAACAAGTATCAGGCAGATGTGGACAGTATGTCTGTTGTCCAATATTGGATTTCTGCTTTTCAAAGTTCATATAGTATAATGCTCAATGCATTATATACAAAACCTACCAAAATATATGTACATTGGATATGTATCTAACATACAAGCATAGTTACATAACTTACATTTAATCAGCTTGGATAAGGTTAAACCTATTTAAACTGTATCAGTCTAATGAATAAAACTGAAGTCCTTAAATATCTGATACTGCTCATGAGAAGGGTTATACTGTATAAAAAGTCAAAGCTCAAGTGATAATTTAAATCCTGTAAACTCTCAAAGTCAACCAATATGATGTATCCTCCATAAAGTCTCATCTAAATAAAGCACATTAGACAAGTTTCTAACAGCTAAAAAAAAAAAACCCACAAACAGCTATACTCCAGAATCAAAATGCAGTTTAAATACAGGCCAGAAGTCTTCATCTTGACTTCCTGGAGCTACTAGGAATTACAGCTCTGAATATCCAGACAAAAGGCTACACTTCTGTATGATACAATATGTTTAATGTTCTTTAAATTATTAACTAGTCATAACTATAAAACTATCATTACTGCACCAGACACAGAACACTAAACCTGTTCCTTCTTTCTACAGAGATAGAGCAGAAGGCAGAGGAGATGGCTGCTCAGAACTCCCATTGTACTTAGGTGTTGTTTACTTGTCAATCTTGGTCCACAAGACACTACAGGAGCTCAGGAAAGAGGAAGGACAGCCAGGTCTTGCCATAGCCACTCTGAGCCATTGTTTCCTACTCAAAGCACTTATACAGAATCCTTAAGAGAGTGATACAAAGTGGCTCCTTCAGTTCCGTGGACACTAATGTTCAAAGAGCTTTAACTCATTCCACAAATGCAGTTAATCAAAGAGAACACACTGCACAAAGTTCACACAGAACTTGAACCCAGAAGTGCTGATGGTACATCCTCTTGTAAACAAGGTTCCCCTTCATGAATGCAAAGAAAGGAAAAGAGGGAAGGAAAAAACCCAAAACAAAACAAAACAACTGAAGAACCAAATTGCTAGAAGAATCCAAAATTGATTTGAATTAGGCATCTGGCATAGGCATCTGGCAGAACAAAGAGGTAAATGAACAGTCACTAGAACTTGATCAATTTCCATCTAAATGGAACAGCCAGCCTGATATGCCACTGCTTAAAAATAAATCCCTTTTGCTTTAAGTAGTCAAACTTGGCAACAAAAATTACAGGCAGTTATGTATATAAAACATGTACCTAGCACCTCCCCTGTCCTGATGTAAGCAACAATAAATCCATCACCTTTTGTAGGCACTCCGATCCAATTTAAATAGCGTGTCAACTTCTTTGAGATGTAGGTTTTTCCTCTTGCTGGAAGACCCACCATGACAATCAGAGTAGGGCAATTGGTCATACATACTGAAACAGAAAAACAGAAAACTAGGTTTTACTGTTAGCATTCCCACAAAGCAAAGGCTTATCTTGCAGCATATGCTCTCTGAGGAAGTGATTGTGGAAGTGGCTCATGCACCGTGTCTCCCTTTTTCAGGGGGTTTCCCCAGGAGCATGGTGAACTAAGTGGTTTCCTTACATTGTGATGAATTTTTGAGAGCAAAACAGCAGTAGTGCAACATTGGACAAGTGAGTTTTGTACAGGCAGAAGGCAGGAAACCTATGTATTCACATACATGTTTTAAGACAGAACAATAGCAAAACCAAGACACTGACATCTTACACCTGTGTGTAGCTCAGTTCAGTGCTTGCATTGAAAGGAAACAGCAAGGTAAACACAGATTTTACATAATTTTTAAATCTTTAAGACAAGTCCTCAACACATTTCTTGGTCTTGAGTGAAACAAGCATGACAGATGCACTTTAATATGTTATAGTATGACACAGAACTCACTGTTTATTATTCCACCTTTAAATATTAACACAAAAATCGCCCTCGAGACAGAGCTCATTTTGACTGCTCTGAGATGGTTAGTAGGAGTAGAGCACAAGTATTCTATGCAATCAAGTACAACAATGTGATGTACAGACATACACACAGAAATAACTCTCAGTGTTTAATTAAAAAAAAACAAAACAGAACAAAAACCTCTGTAGAAAGCTGAAGGAGATATATGCACAAACTTAAAACCTTGAGGTGTTTCCTTTCAAATGCCAAGTTTTTGAACATTTTAATGGCACTAAACTATGGATACCTTGCATGAGTCTATCACTTCCACAAGGAACTGCCTAAAAAGAAAGATGATATTAAAGTTGCACAAAAATACCAGTGTCTCTCCACCCCGTTTCAAAGGGAATTTCTATACAATCGAATATTAATTCTATTAATTTCTATATTAATTTCTATATAATGCACACTTGCCTCAATTTCCTCAGTGTGTTGATAAAAGGAATCAATTAGCTCAAAAATACTTAATCTGAATGTTACACATAACTAAACTGTTGTACAAAGCATTATAATTACCCAGGATTCCCAAACCTTGTATTGACAAAGTTTCATCCAACAAAGTAACTTGCCCAAATCTGGCACAGTGCACAGTAAATCCATCAAAAAAGAACAAACAGATTGGAAAAGAAAAATTAAAACACACAATGAAAAGAATAAAACAAAACAGACAAAACCACAAAATGAAAAACAAAACCCAAACCCATTACCCAAACCTAACCTCAACTCCACAGAACAGTCGACTACTCCACATAATGAAAGTTACAGGGAACTGATCACAAACCAGAACAGATCCACACAAACATGTCCATGTGTCTGGAAGGACAGGGATAAAACCCTCAGAGTAAGCTCCTCTCTGCAGAAGCCTATAAACAAGGAGGGTAACTGTTCCTGTCCCTCTTCCTCTTTGTCCTGTGTTCAGGCCTTTGAACCCCCTCCCTCTCTAAGAGAAGGAAGGCAGGCTCTGGTGAAACAGTCTGTAAAGTGCAGAGTGCAGTGCTTACTAAGTTTAAGAGCTTTTGCTTCTACTTTTGAGGACAATTAAATAAAATATTGAGATTCAAAAAATACCCTATTCATAGAATCACAGAATTACTGAGGCTGAAACAGACCTCTGAGATCACCTGACACCACTACACCTAGCTGACCATGTCACTAAGTGACACATTCAATCTCTCCTTAAACACCATGAGGCATGGAGACTCCACCACCTCCCTGGACAAGCCATTCCAGCATCTAATGACCCTTTCCATAAGGAAGTACTTCCTAATATCCAACCTAAACCTCCCCTGGCACAGCTTCAGGCCATGCCCTCTTGTCCTGTCACTGGCTGCCTTGGAGAAGTGCCTGGTCCCCACCTGCCTACCTTTCAGGTATGTGATGAGTTCTCCCCTGAGTCTACTCTTCTTCAGGCTGAACAGCCCAACCTCCCTCAGCCTCTCCTCATAAGACTTCACCTCCAGTCCCTTCACCAGTCTTGTTGGTCTCCTCTGGACCTGCTCCAGCACCTCATATTTTGAGGTGATTTTAGAGCCTAGATTTCTAGGGCTCCCAAGTCCCAAATTAGTCACCCCAGTGCCCTAAAATCATTTGCACACTGTCCTATGGATTGGGTCCAGCTGACAAATTACTCTTAAAAGAGAAGGCATTCTTCTTAAAAGCTGGTTTGACAGGTTCTTCATCTATAATATCTAGATCAAATTTTAAATAATTTTCTAGTGTAAGCAGTGAAGAGTTGTAAAAGACAAACAAGGATGTGTCCAGAAAAGTTCTGCACACAGCCTCAGGTCTACTTGCTCTGCAATGAACTGTGCTATCAGAAACAAGCTTTTCTACCCATTCTAGACAGAATTTACCAATTTAAAAGAGGTAATCTAGGTATAATGTTATCTGTTTTGGGTTTTTTTGGTGTTTTGGTGTTTTTTTGTTGTTTGGGTGGGGAGTGGGGGTTGTTGTGTTACCAACCACAAGGGCTAACCTCCTGTTACCAAGAAGTGTACAAATCTGGCATCACTTGTGTTTTTAACCAAATTTCCTCAAAGTACAAAAATGAGCAAAACTGCCTTTATTAGAGCCCTATGCCTACAGTTCAAAAGATATGCCTGATCTGTTGTTTTCATCACTCCGTGCACCCATGTAACACAAACCAAGGCAATTCTGATCCCAAACAAACAAGTCACAATCCTATTCTAATTAGGTGCCAGGCTGACCAAGAGTATTCTTCCTCTTTAAAGACAGATACCAGTATGACAGATGCTCTGCATGCCAAAGGCAGGAATAACACTGATTCTGATGATCTAAAATATTCTGCTTTTACATAATACCATAGCCCTGTAAACAGCACTGGACAGCACATGGTGCTATACCATATACCAGCCATGAGTGCCTGTCTTTAACAAGGGGATGCCTGTTTGCAATCTAAAACTAGGGGCACTAAAAACTCATTGGTAATCTGGTTTAGATGGTCAACAGTGGCTGCAGTATAATGCCACCTGAACAGGTGGCAGGTGGTGACAAGCACACCTCATGAAGGCAGAAGTTAAAGGCACATTTTCTACAGATATTAACAGCTAAATGAGAGGACTAAAACTCACTTTTGCACATAAAGCAACTATTTTATTGCTTCTGTACCTCAGTGTAGTTTCTCAACAACACAAATGACTCAGCACAGCAGACGTGTGTGTTTCCTTCCTTATGGTCCTGTGTAATTAACAAGGTGTAATTCTGCTTATCAGCTCAGTAAATAGACAAGACCAGAAAAAAATTAAAAGTTCTGAGGATGTATCAAATCTACAAAAGATAATTTAACTGTCTTTCACTTATATGACTGAACAAAAGCTTTATCAATGAAATGTTGCCAACACTCACTGCAAGGGGGTACACTCACTCCAATAAAGGTATTTAAAACATGAGCATCTCAAAACTTAGACCTTTCTTTGAAGAAATGCAAGTAATCTAGACATGAGAAAGTGGAATGATATAAACCCCCAAATAAATCACAAGTTACACATATCTAACTTAATATTTGCCCAATGACACAATGCTCAATTCCCCTCTTCACAGCAGCTCACCATTATTGACTTTACACTAAAAAAAATTTGCAGCACAAAAGTAGTTACAAATGTGCAAGCTGCAGAGCCAAGGCAGACTCTTAAATGCCATTTTCTCTCAATTCCTTATCACTGGATTGTCTGTTTTGCCTAAAGAAATCTTCCACACAATCTAGTCTCATGAAAAACTTACTTTTAATACTGCTCCACATACACAACTTCTAAGGGTTTGCAACAGCCCCAACCTGTGGATGTGCTATCAACAGAATTTTGCTAGAGGAACATAGACATTCAAAGAGTGTAACAAAACTTACAGGATTATATGCCATCGTTGGCTAGAGGTGCTCTATGACTTTACACTTTTTTTTCTTAAAATAGATGTTTACAGTATATGCATGTTTATAAACAGAATAATCAAAAAGAATAGGATGTTGCATCCCCTTGCCTAGAGGGAACACATAAAAGACATGCTCAAATACCAACCAGAGAAGGAAAATGCTTAAATGGCAATACTTCATTTTAATGTGCTTCATCACTTGGCCAAAGTCACTCAATTTTTTTCTTATTACTACTGAACAACACAGGGAGTTGCAGCTTGGAGTAAAACTATGACTGCCTACCCTTCTAAAGTTTAAGACCTAAGAGACAAGAAGAGAAGAAACAACATGCTTATTTCTTGCTGTTAGACTCTATTGTGAAATAAGGCAAGATTCAGAAGAAGGTTGTGAAACCAAACTGGGACAGTAAACAGCCTAGATCAGCTGTGCAGCATTTAATCTGCCCTCAAAACACACGATCTTGTGAAATCAGAGACAAGATGTGGGATGTTAAAAGATCACCTACTATCCAGCACATTATATGCTGTCCCTGCCTTTCACCCAAAATGAGATCTTAGCTTTTTCCTTACCTATGTTAAATTCTTAAGTCAACTTCTAAGATCAGATGCTTTTTGTATCAAGCTGCTGTACTCAACCATCTGAAGTTTACAGAGGATTATTGTCATTTCTTTGGCCTTCAACTCCAGTCCTGTTCTCCAAACTTTTAACTATAATCCAAGACAATCACCCTTCCTACATGTTTTCTCCTATCACTCATCTAGTTTAACTATTGCTAATCCATTTTTTTCCTGTTGATCTACAGTGACAACCAGACATCTCATCCTGCTGCTCTTCCTGAAGAGCATCCTGTTCAGTTATTGAATTCAGGTCATGTGTTATCTTCTCATTTCTCTCTCCTCTTCTAGTCCAAAGGTGCACCAGTTTCTAACATAAACTTGGAATTTGTATTTGTTCTCTGGCCAGCCTCATGTCACCAGCTGATCCTAGCAGCTCTGCCATCCACCCAGGGTTACCACTTGCTTCCTACAGGTTCACTGCCAACAGCAATCCCCCACCCATACAACCTGATGCTCAGGCTGCAGCTGAGTGTTGCCCTCACCTCATATGCTTTCTCCATCTTCAGTACCTAGGGTTGGGAGCACAAATACCCATCAGCAGCATGAGGTCAAAGGGTAGAGTTCTTCAGAGCAAAGATAATCCTCTTGTGATTTTTTTTTTAATTAATCTGATGTAAATTCATACTACTGACAGAACAGCAAGTAAAAATTACTACAATTACCACATTCCAGCAGCTTTAGGGAAACAAAGCTGTTAATTGTGATAAGGGGGAAAAACAATGCTTAATCACAGGAAGTTCACTATCTCTCACTCTATAAACATCCTCTGCTAGGCTAATTTTCACTATATAATGCTTTGGTGTTTATTTCTTTATGTCCATGTTTGTAACCCATCTCCATAGACCTTGAAGCAATCTGACATCCGATGCCAAGAGCAGCTTTACTACAACCTACTTTCAGACAAAACCTTTCACAGAAGGCCACAAAAGGTAAGCAGCAGTTATGAATTTAAAAAATACACATTTCTACTACCTCAAAGTCTTACTTTGGAAGGTCATTTAGAACAGTTATCTTTATTTTACTGCTCTCACCAGCTGTAAAAGCTCAGTCTGCTCAATGAGCTGCTCATAGCCAAAACTCCTCCTTGAAAACTCAGTAACCCACAGACTGAAAGAACTAGCTCTTCAAAGCCTCATGACAGCTAAACCCTGGCACAGCACACCAGATTGATTCTCCCCCAGATAATTCCAGTTGTTACAAGTTTTAGAAAATCTCACCAAAATCAACTGAGGCAGAAGACTGATCTACCAAATCCTCAACAGCAAATAGATAAGGGTCATCAGCATGAACAAGGAAAAAAAAAAAAAGACCCACACACAAAAAAACCCAACCCAAATAGAAAAAAAAACCCAAACCAACAACCCACACACACACAAAAAAAAAAAAGCACAAAAGCTAAAACCAACAAACAAGTAAAGGAGACTGGTAGAGTTCAGTTTGCTTAACTTACACATTCAAAAGACACCAGAGCAACCAGGTTCACTGGTTCCACTGGACCAGTTGTTCCTACGGACAAGAAATCCACGTCCAACTTGAGCTCCTATTTTTTGCACAGTAAAGTTTAATAGTTACCTGTAACAGCAGAGACCAGGAACTGGTCAACCCAACACTGCTCACATCACCCAGCCTGGGCAGCCCATCCTGAGCTGCTACAGCAGTCTGAACCTCGCTGCCTCATCACAACACAGGGCAATGCATGATTTACATGGAAATCTGGGAATAAAGGACTCTGCAGCACCCTTGCATGAGAAAAATTACTAAGTGTTCCTAGTTTTCTGAAACAAGATGGTTTTACCAAGAAGAGTAAGTTCAGCTCCTCTTGAGGCTGTTCACAATTCTTAAGCATGATGAATGGCTGCAGACATATTATGAGTAGAGCTGCAATAGCAAATGTGTGCAAAAGGATTAAAAAATAATATATTTGCAAATTATTTTCTTTGCTAGCAAAAAGGCTGTTCAATTATAAGGGGTCTGGGGCATGAAAAATTATAGAATCCTACAAAAAAAACCCCAGTTGATTTTTGTTTGGGTTTTTTTTTCAGTTTATAGTTATGAGAACCTAAAAAAATTCTGTCAGGAAGACTCTGTATGTCACCAGATTACAGGAGACCTCTCTATGCAATTCTGTTGCTGTGTTGGTGGTGGGGTTTTTTTGCAAAACAGTGTCTGTGTCAAAGCTTTAACAAACGTTATTTTATTTGGAAAAGAGATGTCGCATTAAGGCCAAAATGAAGCTGTCTCTTTAGTGTGTTTACAAAAGCAATTACACACACTTTCTGACCCTTTTCTATTTCAGTATTCATCTCCTTTTAATACCTACTATTTTTCAGAGGATGGAGTAATTCACACAGAAAATCATGTCTCTTTTACTAGCAGAAACCAAGAAAGTTTCGGCTTTTTTTCTGCAAGGGCAAGACCAGAGCCGAGAAGGGGCAGTCTATGGACTAAGGCCACCCCAGCAGAGCCCACAGTCTGTCAGCTCAGTCTCTTTGCATGACAAATAAAAACATTTCCACACGACAAAGCTCCTTTTTGTCTGCAAACCTACCGTGTACTAAACCTTATTTAAGTAAGGGAGGGGAGCAGGAGTTAAGAAAACCCGACAGGCAAAGTTTGTTAATAAACTATGGTTTACAAACGCCACAGCCAAAGTCTTTAAGAGGCTGATGACTTGGTTGGCTGCACCTCAAAATAAGGAAAGCCATTAACTTATACAACAGATGGCCTGATACAGCACTGGCCTTGAAAGGCAAAAACCAAAAATATAGTGACAATTTTAGGTCTCGCTTCAAGGAGAGTATATGGAATATAAAACCTGCCTAGTACCAGAGAATTTAGGGGGAAGAAGAAGAAAAAAAAAAAAAAAAAGCATCAACGAAGGCAACTAGAAAAGATACTCCTTCCAGATAAGCTCTGCTGCTTTCTGTTAGGCTCAGATCCAGCAGGTCCGGCGTTTTCTGCCTTCCCCTGTGTTTCAAGCGATCCTCCGCGGGGCACCATGATCGCCGAGACCGTCACATCAACCCCGGGCCGGGGGAATCGTTCAGGGAGCCTTCGCAGCAGAGGCGGTGAACGGGGACAACGGGGACGACGGGGACAGCGGCAGCGCCCTCACAACTCCGACCCCTCACGCCTCTTTCCAGGCACCCCGACCCCGCTGAGGCCGAGTCTCGTTTCAGGAGAAT
Source organism: Corythornis vintsioides (assembly GCA_025447755.1). Taxonomy (NCBI): domain Eukaryota; kingdom Metazoa; phylum Chordata; class Aves; order Coraciiformes; family Alcedinidae; genus Corythornis; species Corythornis vintsioides. Next base: position 22,053 of record JAOEGS010008082.1, read on the forward strand.
CTCCGCGGATCCCGGCTCACCCGCTGCGGCCCCATCGAAAAGGAAGATGAGCGGCCGCGCGGGGGTCCCACTGACAGCTGCCGCCCGCCGAGGCTTCAACAGCACGGCCCGGTCAGACCCACCCCACCCCCGCCATCCCGCCTCGCTCACCGCCGCGCTGGGCGCTGTGCCCTGCCGGCAGCCCGTTGTCATAAGGCTCCCACGTCTTCTGCAACGGGTTCTGCGTGAGCTCCCGCGCCGGCGAAGCCGCCGCCATCCTCGTCCTCCTCCCGGCTCCCACTGCAGTGGCGACGGGCGGGGCGAGGCCGCGGCCGCACCGCCCCCCTGAGGCGAGGCTCCCCAGAGCGCAAGGCCGGGCGCGGGAAGCAACGGGCGTCCCGCCCCGGGCGGAGCGGCCCTTCGGTGGAACCGCGTCCACCCTGCGACAGCCCTCGGCGCCTGCCCCGCGACTGAAGGACCGAGACCCGGAGCAACGCTGGGCCCCGCTGGCGCCCCTGGCCGCCTCCTCCTCGCAGAGAGGCCTGACGCAGCCCCCTCGTCCCGGGTGAGCAGCGGCCTGGCAGGCCGAGGCGCACAGTGTATTTTTCACATCAGGTGGTGGGCTCTGACAAGCCCCTGATTTCGTTCTCTGCAACTCATACAGAGTCTCAGTGCCAGAGAACACCACAGTGCTTGAGAAGGGCTTTTTTTTTTTTTAAGTCCTAAATAAGCTCAATGTTTCACTACCACATGAATCTCTCTATATTTTATAGAAAATCAATGCAACACCAAAAATAGGATAGTAAAGTGTACTATGCATTTCCATTATTTTTCACTCTTGGGTACTATACATTATGATCCTGACCTAAATACAAATGAAGGTCAGTACATTTTTTTTTTTAATAGTCAAACTCTGAGCATCCGAGGATTGTTTAAAAATTATGTATTCCATTACAAGCTAAAACACAACTTTATAAACAGAAAGTCAGTTCTCAGAGACATTTGGTGAGGACACGCCTGGGAGAGCTTTGCCAAAACAGCATCTGCTGGACCTGCCCTTCCCGCTTTTCAAACCTGATTTCCTTTTCCTCAGGACTGATTACAGTGTTCAACTGTAGGCATCTGTACTGTATTTTTAATCTAGAAATACTTTTTTTCCCGATTTTGTTTTGAGTTGAGAACAGGAAGGGGCAGAAGGATTATAGGTGTTATATTAGAAGGGTCAGAAAACCACGAGTAGAGGAGGTTTTGAACACTTAGAAGAAAACAAGAAGCTTTCAAGGATGTATTTCTTTCCAACAGTGGCCAAAAGAGCTGTGAGCAGGAACAGCTTCATCTCTATTCCAGGCTGATCCCAGAAGTCTGTGAGCCTGTGCTCACTCAGAACAGTGCAGCAAACAGATGACTGATGTCAGGTAGAGTTCAGCATCAGGATGTACCTGCCTCACCCATGATCACAAGGCATGCCACCACCAGGATCCTCCAGCTTTCCCACCAGTGCCTCCAGTAAAGCCAGGTTAGTCCACAATAAATGTAACATTAACAAAAATAAGTTAGATTAACAGGAATGCTGGCTTAGAAAATATGTTTCTCAGCCTTAATGTACCTGCATTATATATAAAATATATTAAATCCAGTCTCTAGAAACAACAAGTTTCTACTTCCTTTCTGCAAATCAACAGTGCATGAAAACTGACACACTTGCCTTGCAGCTGAAAACACTGACCTAATGTGGTTCATCCAAGTACAGCTTTTTTTCAGAGCCTGCAGCATGAACTACATTGCTAAGTCTTTGTCCCCCAAGCACAAAGCATAACATCAGTACCTCTCCTTGTTCAGGTAGATTTCAACCAGAAGCACCTGCACAAAACCTATGTTTGTCCAGCTGCTTGCAGTGACATTGGAGGTGTGCCTCGACACCTGCTAGTCTTTACTTTTGTGAGGTACAGATTTCAGCTTGATAGATGAGAAATGTATGTTTTTTACTGAACTTCTTTAAGGGATTGGGTTTGTTTGTTGTTTTGTTGTGGTTTTTCTGTTGTTGTTTGATTTTGTTTTTATATAATCTCAGCACAGTGATGGGGTATTTGACTGAAAGCACAGAAAGCAAGTACCAATAAAAAAAAACCCAAACAAACTCCAACCAAAAATCACACAAAGAAACAGCACCAGGAGCAAACAACAACAAAAAATCCTACACGACAACTGACAAAAAAAGAACAAATGGCCACTGCTCATAGATTCCCAGTAAGCAATTCTGATCACTTTCTGCACAATCACCCTGTGACAGCCACTGTCCTAATACAAAGGCTTGAGAAGCAGGGTTGGTTCCTGCACGTGAACTGCCTGGGACACAGCTTTGCTACAGGGAAACCACAAACACAGCTTTACTCCTTGGAAGGCTTTTACCCAAAGGTTCTGTTCTCAGGGCCACACTCTGCTGAATTCTCACCTGAAAAAGAACCTCTCTGCAGTGGCAAAGCATTGAGGGGAAAGGCAGCCTTGGAAAATGAACTGCACAGGAACAGAATGTGCTGGAGCTAAGTAACCCAGTTAGACCTACTCTTTTCAAACAACTGACTGAAAAGACAGGAAACTCATGCTTTAATGTATGCAAAAAGTGGCAATTACTTCTGAGACGGGGACAAATAAAAGGTTTCTCCATCATACAGAAGCCCTATTTTGTATCTGTAAATAAGCTGCATCATATGGTAACTATATAATCCACAATTTCTGCAAGGCACTTTCATGCATCTCATTTCACTAGTAAAAATAACACTTTATATAGTCTGACAGCCTATAAAGCATCCATAAGGCACCCAACATCTCAGCCTCCTGTCTTTTCACCATCACTCCAGCAGCACCAGCTCACTACTTGGAATAAGAAAAGATGGCTTTCCAGTACTCCAGGTGCCCACACCCTCACCACACCAGATATAGCTGATGAGAAAACAGTTCACAACCCTTCTCCAGCATACAAAATGCAGAGATTATCTGTGATACGACTGTAAGGGACACAGACTAGAGATCACAGACTGTGGTTTGTATAAGGAAAGGAGTCCTCATGCTGTGCCAGGCCCCGAGATGGAGCATGGGGGATGTTCTGGCACCACAGTTACAGCCTTGCCCAGACCAGGGCAATATCCTGTTCTGCTCTCACAGCAAATCTCCAAGAAGCTGTTTTAGGGAAAGGTCCTGAAATACAAAACGCAACATTCAAGATAAAAAGCTTCTTATTTTCCTCTTCTTACTGCTGATGAGCTATCTGTGATGTCAGTTGTGCTTTCCAAGTAACGGAGCAGAGCAACTATCAACACTCGGAAGAGCACCGAACCATCAGCTTTACACTGCACACATTTCCAAGATGCAACATAAGCTGGAAATTTCTACACAAATAGGGCGCTAGGGCCGTCGTTCCGCCTCACGCTGCACTTCACCGGGTACCTCCGAAAGCCTTCTTTGCCCGAGGAGGCCCCGCGGTTCCCCCCAGCTCTGGGCGGGCAGCAGCAGGTCGGGGCTACGGGCTGGGCTGGCTCCGCGTTCCGCCCGCACCCGCCAGGCGGCGCCCATGCGCCCCCCGGCGGCCGGCCCCGAGCGCCGCAGAGACGCTCCCGCTCCCCGCAGCCCAGTGTAGAGTCAGAGGTTACAGACGGCTATAGGGAAGAAAAGTCTATCTAATAATCCTGAATTATTTTCTCAACAACGTTAAAAAATAAATAAATTGGGGGGGCGCAAAAAGACCATGATCAGAACTAAACAACTCCATTTCTTTCAAGATACTAAACACCAACAAATTTTTCCTAATTAACCTCATATTTCCATTTTTCTAAAGTATTTGTCTTCCTGCAGTGTCACAAGGTATTTTTTTATCCATACAGTATCAGTTATTTACCACTCTGAGAAAACAAATAGCACCTGACCTCTACACACACACACACACCTATCAGTAAATAGCTGGCAAAAACCTATGACTGGCAGGTTACTGTTCTAGCTAGAAATAACAAGCATGAAATAGTTTAAAAGATCCCATCTTAAAATGGCTATCTACATTTTCTACATAGTGCAGTGATATGAGACTTAAGACTCCTTATTCCCTCTCACTGCATGTCACCCCAGCTTTCAACTAGTCTCAAAGACTTCAGCCACCCAGCACACCTGCTTAGTTTCAGCATAGAGGAATTCAGAATTTGGAAAGATAATTATGTATTAATATTATTCAAGAAATAAAGACACACACCAGTAGTCTTCAGACACACACCTATCTTACATACTCAGCTGTGACATCCAACCAACACTCCCCAATTACACATGGCTCTGACCAGCTAACTGGCAGCCAAGCATCACAGGATGTGTACAAAACATACAGGGTAACTTCAGTTGAAAGCATAACTGATTTTTCTCTTTTAATAAAAAGATAAAGTATACTACCTCCAGCAGGCTCGTGACAGTCCTTCATTGGCCAAAATCTCTGCAGCTGGAAGCATCACCTGAGGACAGCCAGCAACACCTAATATACAAGGCTGTTACAACACAGAGCCAATTAAAGAGATGGTGACCACACACACAACTATGCTTCACCCTTTCTGTTTGCAAGGAACATTTCAAAACTGGATTTTGGGTGGAATGGGAGAGATTTCTCCCCACACACCTTATAGGCTGTAGTGCTGGTATTTTTGTTTTGACCAAGCATTTATTGTTATGCTCTTACATGGCAAAAAGCTGCAACTTCTGAATAATCAATGATATTCAAACTGCATCAGGTTTCCACTGTGATGGCCAAAGCTACTGTAGAGCAGATGGGACACCTGGCCTGTTGGATCACACCCCTTATTACACTAGCAGCTCAGCAGGGGAAAGATACTCCCTCCCCCAGGTAATTCCCATATTCCTGAAATACAAATCAAGGCAGGTAGGTCTTTCCTCAACGTAGAAGAGGCATCCTTAACAACCTGCCTAAAACATAATGGCCATCTGCTAAGTATATTGTCATCTGTATAAGGCAAGAACCAACTCAACTTTGCTCTTCAAAGAGCAAAATTATAGATAAGTGAAGCTGCCCTAGCAACCACAAAGAAATAAGGTGCAATACTGTATTAGCAAAATGACATACACTGATTCATAACTTCTCAGTGTGTTTTCTCAGGGCTTTGTTACATCAACTTCTTTAGACTTCCCATCTCCTCAAGACTGTGTATGGTTTTCTCCTCAACCAGAAGTACCATCCTTTTTGTTTTCCCACAGCGTAATACCCCAAGAGTCAAACCAACAAAAATGACCCACTAAGTCCCTAAAAATTTCAAGCACCCCATACAACAAGTTTAGCAGGTTCCCCATAGGTCCCTTCATTTAGAACTTGATTCCAAACCACATGAAATCATGAGGACCAGACCTTGTGATACACAGCCCTAGCTCTTCCTCCATTTCTTCTAAGCAACAAATAAGCTTATTACTGGAACCATCCACTCCATATCCTATTTCCCATCACTGCCTAAAGGGAAAAAGTTACAGATGTTTTGAAATAGAGTACTCCCTCAAAGACAAGCAAAGACATTAAGAGGATGTAATATAAAGTACAAAAATATGACGTAAATTGGTGAGAAAACAAGTTCCCATCTATGAAAAAAAGACTGAGAGATCCAGGGCTGTTTAGTCTTGAGAAGACTGAGAGAGTATCTTAATAATGTCTATAAATACCTGAGGAATGAGTGTCAAATGGAAGGAGCCAGGATCTTTTCTGTAGTGTCCAGCAATAGGATAAGGAATAATGGGTATAAACTGGAGCACAGAAGGTTCCACCTCAACATGAGGAGAAACTTCTTTACTGTGAGGGTGATGGAGCCTGGAACTGGCTGCCCAGAGAGGTTGTGGAGTCACCTTCTCCAGAGACTTTCAAAACCTGCCTGGATGCATTCCTGGGTGACATGCCCTAGGTGATCCTGCTCTGGCAGAGGGGTTGGACTACGATCTCGAGAGGTCCCTTCCAACCCCCTAACAGTCTATGATTCTAACTATCATCAGCACACGGAATACAAGGGAAGATCTGACCTGCCTCAGGCACTCAGAAGCCTCACACCACACTGCTTTGGATAGAGAGAGGGTGAATTATGACACTAATTTGAGTTCATGTTATTTTCTTCATAAGCTAATGAAGCATAGTGATAATTATTCACCCTGTGTGCAAAGCAATGAAGTATCCCTTACAGCAGTGTTTAAGTGTGACTCAATCACTGGAGCAGGGCAGAGGAGGTGGCAAAGCTGGTGAAGGGCATGGAGAACAAACCTTATAAAGAGCAACTGAAGGAGCTGGGACTGTTTAGTCTGAGGAAGACTAAAAACTTTCCCACCTGTTGTACCATACACATATAAAACTTTTAGACAATCAAAGATTACCTGGAGAGATACAAGTTGTCAGCAGAATATCATCTCACCAACACATAGATAGCACAAGAATCCCAGAGAACACACCCATGTTCACATACACAGTATTAGCAACTAAAAAAAAAAGGGCACTTTGCTACACTGCCACTATTATTGTGTTATCTTTATGCAAAACATCCCTGAAAGCCTGGATATTCAGAGTGCTGTTATTTCTAAATATATAAACATGTATAAATCACTAATACTTTACACCTCCAGTGCAAGCAGTCATCTCCCACCTTTACCTCCAAAAGAAAACAAACTATTTCCTTGAAAAACAGGCCAGTCCTCAAGTGGTGCTTCCAAGTACTGCTTAATACTACTTCCATCATTGTAACATTAAGCAACATTTTAAATCTTCCCATTATGATGCAGCATAAAGATAGCACCCAAAGCTCTTAAAAACCCCTTTGTAGCTTACTGCATACCAGAGACTTCAAACTATTTACATGAGGGAGTGCATGCTTCTGAGAAGTGCAGAAAAAAGGTACTAAACTACCTGGCATTTGCACACACTGCCTATTTACATTCACAGGTTTAAAGGGTAACTGAAAATACTGAGTTTCTGAGATGGTAAGTCTGATGACAATTATCTCTACACATGGTTCTGGTAGCATCCAGTGCTGTTACCACAGCAACAGCACATACAGCCCTGCACAACCTCTGGACTGGGTGGCATACCCTGCTATGCTCTCCTCTTCCTTGGCAGCATGACACCACTAGTGAGCCCTCTTACCTAACACTGCATCAGTGACCTGGAATCCATGATACAACCCAGGAAAACCAAGGCTTGGTACATCTGTAATATTTGAAAGAGAAGGAAAAGCAAAATCATCCACTAGGATGTTTGTCTTTCTGCTTCTTGAACCAGCATAAAAGCAATCTCTGCTGAACAGTCTCAAAGTGTTTCTGTCACTCTCCACTCCTTTCCAGTCATATAAGCAAATTAGAAAAATCTTCTCAATTCCAAGTTTGTGTTTGCTGCTATAACTATATAGCTAAAAGGAGCACACAGAAAGCAACAGCAGTTTAAAATAAAACAGCTGACCATTTTCCACATTGAAAGACTTATAAAACTAGATGTGAGTGCAATTTATATTAGATATTTTAAGATCTGTGATGTAGATTTGTCCTTTCAGTCAACTACGATGTCATGAATCCCACTTGTTTATAACAGATAGATCTGGACTGCTGAATCTAGGAAATATTAAAACAAAGGCCTTCTCAGATTGGAAGTAAAACACTTAATGCTATCTTTAAAAACAAGTGCTCTCAATTTACTCCAGAAGCAGAATTTCTTGGGACAAGCACTTAAAAGAAAAATATCTGTAAAACCTTATCATATGCATCAGGAAAGTTGCCTAATGAGCCAGAAAAGAACTATATTAACAACAAAGAGTACATACAATTTGTGTGTGATCCAAACACATTAAGTAAACCAAATTAATTCAAAAATCATGAAGGCTTTGTGATAAAGCTACTTATTTTAAAGTGCCAGCACTTTAAAAATGAAAAATAAAGATAACTTAGGAAGTATCATCCAGAGTTTGAGGCTTGAAATATTGATTTATTTAAGAGGAGTCATTCAAAGGGAAAAAGGCAAGGAGGAAGACAGCTGCTGGACTAGGTGACAAACCACCAGGGGTACAGAGTGCCTATCTGTTGAGTCATCAGCACATAACAGACTTGAAGCCATGTGCATGCCTGAAATAGGGCATGGGGAGACAAGAGCAAGACAAGGTCAAACTGTGGGAAGAGGAGGAAACATGAGACAGGGAGGGGGGGGAAGTGCCTCATGAAAGAAAAACCAAGATGCTAGAAGCAGGAGCAATTGTGCAGAGAGGTCATGAAGAACAAGAAAAAAAAAAAATCAGGGGTCTTCAAACATTTCAGTGACATAACATGTAAATAGCCAGAAGCACCCAAAATGGACTTAGCACAGGAGAGGCTCAGTGGAGTTTGTACAACTTCACCTTGTATGAGGGAGCTTTGCCAAGAGCTGGAACAAACAAACAAACAAAATAAATAAATGGGGGGGACAGGAGTTAAAAGTCCAACAAAGTCTATGTATTACCACAAGGGATAAGTAGGTGATTAGGGAAAAAGCCCATGGCAACAGAAGCAAGAGCAAGGGAGTTAATGGGGCAGTGAGTGGGTGGGCCCAAAGTCCTCTACAGCCACCTAGTTATACTTTCACCTATGTCCTATAAGCAAAGAAGATAAGAAAGCTGGATTTCAAAGTAAAGAATAAATCCCTCTGGAAAGCCAGCATGAAAAACTGACACAAGGAGATAAAAACAGCATGGCATGTGTGATGCCAGCTGCCTCTGAAAACAAGGAGTATATTCATTCAAATAAAAATGCAAGGAAATTGGTGCAGAATTTCTCAGAAACTATTGAAGAAAACATTATACTAGAAGCAAAATTAATATTTGGCAAACTGCAGTGCTGTCATGTAGTCTAAAACCTAGCACTGAAGGGGGGTGTGTGTGTGTGATTAAATAATACAGGCCATTCATACAGAAATCAAATTGCTGGTGAATCTCAGTCTTCACAGCCTCCAGGGCAGATTTCTCATTTTCTGTGCATTTTGCCAGTAGATAGATGGTTTATCAGCTTCCTGAAACTAAAAGCATCAATATATAGATAAGGAAGCTTAATAAGGATAACAAAATTACAACAGCCAAAATAATCCAACTGATTGAGTGCAGACAGGTTACACACACATGCTACAAATAAAAACTCTTAGAAGGTAAAACATTTACCAAGTGAGAGTCAGCAGCATAACATTAGCAAAGAAACCTTTAAAAGACAAAAACAAAACCAGCACTTGAATTTTTCTTATATTCTGAAAAATAACTTTATTTTCAGCACAAGTCTTTCTAGGGAAAAGAAAAAATCATTCAGGTGTGCAGAAGGCCAAACCCCATCACATACAGCAGCTGTGAGAGCCTTCAGCACCAGAATGGGTAAATTCACATTAAAAAAAATTAAATATAAATTGAAAGCTGAACATACATGATATAAAGATGGAAAACAAAAGAGCAAAGAAAAAAAAAATAGAGACTAAGCACTGTGCTTGTTTCCTTCACACCAAAGGCTGCCCTATTGCTCCAGCCCCCTTCACCTTATCACTCTGTCTCTCACATGGCACCTGAATTTTTTTCAGCAGAAGTCACAAACCCCTAAAATTTCCCCATTGGTTTTTGTTTCATATTGGCAGTAGAACAACTACAAAGCTCTTATATTTTATTTTTTTTTACTTCCTTAATGCAGAAGGTAAATACTACAGAGCTCCAAGCTTAAAAGTATCCATAGGGTTCCCATGATCAACAAATGTTATCAACTGATAACACCAATTACATTTCCAGGGATCATAAAAGAAAAAAGGAAGAAAAAGACAGCCTCAAATCCAAGTATTGTCATGGCAGTAGTAACTGTTCAAAAGCAGTTTCAGATTTAGTAAAGTAACTGATGTTTTGCTCCTTGATTAGTTTATGTTTGAAAGGGTTGTGTGTAGTCATATGGAAGCTTTTAACTATAAATAAGTTACCACAAATATATTGCCTCTTGCATCATTTGATTTAAACTACCCACTGGCAAGCTGCATACATTCCTGTCAAGAGTGCTTCTTGCTGCTTAAGGAGACCTCCCCTTTTATGCACCTAAAACATGCAGGATCAAGCCAAGCCTCTTCATTTCCAGTGCAGCCTAACCCAATTAACAAAATACTGAAGAAACCATTCCTGCATTCATCTGTTTCAAAGATGCAAGCCCTTAAGTGTTTTTTTCTGCACAAAGCATAAATACAACATCTAAGTCACTTTTAGGTATCACTTTAGTGACACCTGCCAACCCCATGACAGATTCCTGGCTGGCAAGGGTGTGCTCACCCTAGTTGAGAGGACAATAGCTGCCAGGGAACCCAGGATGCACAGCTCTCCCAGCAGCCCAGCAATTCCCAGTGCCAAGGCACAACAGGAATGAAGAGAGTTCCTAAACCATTACACAAAGACTTGACACTCTTCAGAATGAGAAGAAAATTCACATTCAGAAAATAATTATTCAGGAACAAAGTTAGGTGCTCAACATTGGAGTGAAAAGGGGAAATAGAAACTTAAACACAATTCTTATTTACCCTTTGCCTGTGTTTTTCTACTTGATGGCCTGTAAACAAGATATTAATGTACTGAATCATCTGGAAACTAATACCATACAGTCATTTCAGATATCTAAATAACCAGACAGGCTGAAATTACACCAACACATATAAATTTGAAACTGTAACAGGCACATTCATGACAAATCCATCCCATTTTATTAATAAAACATTACAAAACATTCCTTTTTTATTCATTGCATAGGTAAGACCGGTGTCAAATAGGAGACTCATCATTTGCACTCAGGACCTACTGTGGCAGCTACATGCTTAATGACTTGAGGATTCATTCCAGTGCATTACTTTGGATATTGCAGATTACAACATCCAGAAGAGCTGCCCATCCAGCAGCAGAAAGGAGTTAGTTTGACATAACCAAAATATAACCATAAAACCACTAACAAGTGCACTGCTGCCACAGCACATGCAATTTTACACATTCTATGCACACATACATTTCTTCTCTTTGCATGGACACAAATTCACAAGCCCACCACATTACAGTGATTTTACTTAAAACATCCACACTGCACACAGTGCCACACAACAGCTACAAGGTCAGGACTTCAGCAGGTACATCTGGAGATTAGTATTCATAATTAGCAGGCAATTACAATGTTTAGAGCCAGGTTTTCACAGTCACTCAAGAACAAGCCTGGTTATTAGCCAGCCTGGGCCCTCATTGTATCTCATCAGAGTCAGCCAGGCCAGCACTCCTGCTGAATTTACTTCTCTACACAACCAAACCCTACCTGAAATAAATCCACCACCTCTGAAAACAGCAACCTGTGTGAAACAGTGTGGGACTCTTTCACATATCCTCACTTTGATAAAAATGGGGTAAAACCAGGAATCAATTTATATTACTTAATTTTAGCTGTTGAGCCAAACTAGACAGACTAGTGAGTTTGGCATTCATTATTCTCTTTTACTCCCTTATACGATTTAAATACTTAAATATATATATACTTATATACTCTAACACTCTCAGAGACCACAAGTCAAGCACTATGTCTGTGACAAAAGGTTAACAGGGTAATTATCCCACTTAAAATGGGAAAGAAAAAAAAAAGCTTCTGGGGCTAATCAGAGTAAAGCCAAGGAACCCAGGACTTCAGACCCACTGGTGGTGCTTCCTCCATTCCCTTTTTACAATTTTTGCCCTTTCTACTATATTTGCCTTGTGATTCTCCCTAAGGGCCTGCCTCACCCAGGATATGGGTACACAAGCTTACATTATACTCAGTAAATAAAGGCAAGGAAATAAACCCAACCTACACATAAAAAAAATTAAAAAAATAAAAAAAAAAGAGAAAGTGAGATTACTCCACCAGGTCACTTTCTTAAGAAAGCTAAAACATTTCCCAACTGTATGATATTTTTCTAGCATTTAAAGTCTAACATTTCTATTAAATCTCAAAGGAATATCTGTGGACATTCAGACACAGAGATTAAGGCCCAAGGAAACCATGCAAGTTCAGTGAGTAATTTATAGAGTACATCTGTAGTGCTTCATCAGCAATTAGCTATCATCCACAAGTTGGATTTACCAAATCTCTTACTCATAAGAAGGAACATTGACGCAATCAAATTGAGAAAAATATTGGTGTAACCAGACTGATTTTTTTTAAATCACAGATGATACATCAAGTGCTAAAAGCACTTTACTGAGTAACATCCTATTACTGGGAAGAGTTATATCTACCACTTAATCCTTTTTCATAACAAAATGTTCTATTTCAAAGCAGACTCTTCCTTCAACTGACCTCAAGTTCCAAAACAAAACCCTCCCCAAGACACTCTCAGCTTTAAGGGCCTCATGCTGCATAACTATCCCTCCACGAATGCACTCATTAGATGATGCGCCCAATTTCAAAGGTCTAGCACCTTATGTAAATGGCTGTGATTGCTTTTAATTGCAGCATAATTATGGGAGTGCCTCACAACTGAGTAAGGTCACATTAAGCAAACTTACTGGAAACTTTGCAAACTGCTCCACAACTATTGGATGAGCACCAGGAGTTCCACAACCCGTATTTATTCAGTCCCGTCTTCATCTCTCTACAGAGTGTTACAAAATCAACTGACCCTATATGGGATTGCTCAGAGTTGTTACTTCGTTTCATATGGTTTTGTCTCAACTAGTTTATTTTTGACATTCAGCAATATGTTTAATTCAGAATTAATATTTTTAATGATTTAAAAATCTTAAGTCTTCAAGTTTCTTCAATATTAACTTGTTTTTTTCCCTCCCCATGCTCCAAAAAGGCACACACCTGCTACTACACTCAACACTGAGCCAGACTATGAGATGGTGAGAAAGAGAAGTGAGAGCAGCATCCATTTCAGCAACTCCACAGCATAAATCACCACTCATTGAGGACACCAGTGCAAGCATCTTGTGAATAAGTCAAAGAACAGTGAAGGGTTTCCAGCTCAGCCATGGGTAAGTAGTGGCCCATTACTACATTTCAGCAACTCAGTCAGGGTCCCCCCACTTAGTTTGGCTGTGTTTTGGTAACCACCAGCCTTAGTAAAATCCATTTCCAGGCCCTGGGTTGGAATTTGGCATAGATAAATCATAGAACCATCACAGCATGTATTGGGTTGGAAGGGACCTCCGAAGGTCGTCTAGTCCAACCCCCCTGCAATAAGCAGGGACACCTCTAAGCAATAGCCTCATCAAACCTGGCCTTGAATGTCTCCAGTGATGGGGCCTCCACAACCTCCTCTGGGCAACCCATTCCAGTGATCTATTGCCCTCCTGTTAAAGAACTTTTTCCTAATATCTAACTTAAATCTACCCTTTTCTAGCTTAAAGCCATAACCCCTTGTCCTGTTGCTACAAACCCTATGAATAGACTCTCCCCTGCTTTCTTACAGGCCCCTTGCATGTAGTAGAGTAGGGAGCTCCCTACCACATAACACCATCAGAAGCAAAGCAATGGCTGTAAACAAGAGCAATCCCCTAAATCACCAGGCAGGAGCCACTGCCCCTCTCCATCCATTGACATACAATTTTCTACAGAACCAAGCAGCTCAGGGTGCAAGGCTGAGGCTCCCTGCTTCTGTTAACAGGCCTGTGTACAACATTGCTCTGCTTCTGCTTCCATCTCTGCTTCCCCATCTTGCCCCACAGCTGCAAGGGAGCCCAGGAAGCTGTCAGGTTTATCATCCAATGTAATAGAAATTTGCCGAAATGGGGAAAAACACCCAAACATAACCAAGACTGAGCCTACTTCCAGAAGTTGTGGTCCATTTGCGTCACAGCTGTCATCCTACATTATGCAAAGTGCCCAACAAACACGCCAGACCCCTCCACCCTCAGGGAGTCAGCCCTTTCCAAGGAAAGCTGCACCACACTAGTAGCCAAATCTCACAGAGCAAGATGAAAAAGATGCAGATGATGTGTTTTTTATGGTGTTGCCATTACAAATAGAGAGGAACAACTAACCGGTTGGATCAGCATTTACCAAAACACTAATTTTACAGCCTTCAGTAGCCAATGGTAAGCATCAGCACTTGGAGGCGCACAACAGAAATGCACCTTCCCACAGACAGTTAAAAGAAAAAAAACCAAACTCCCTCACAGCAAGCCAAATTCCAAAAATAACTCAGAAAGCAAACAGCCACTGGCACACTACGATTCTCTCTTTCCACGGCGCATCTCCTCAACCATCCTCTGCACTGGGCTGTTCCGAAGCAATTCCCACCTTCAGAGCCTTCGAGACGCCGGCCACCTTTACTCCTTGGCAGAGCTAGATGGTAAAATTCAGAGTGTCCCAGAGAACGTTACCCTTCCTCTCCAGCCTTGCCCCAGCACACCGCGACACACTAGGGGCCCTCTGGGGCTGGAGGCTGCACCACGAGCACCCCAAACTGCGCAGCTACGGGTGGGAAGAGGCGCCCAACCCCGGCCCAGCAGCGTGGAGGCCGCGAAAAGGGAAGCCACAACGGCCAGGGCTCCTACCTCGGCAAGGCCGGCCCTGCGGGCAGCCGTGCTGGCAGCCCCACATCTGCGGCGGCGCCTCGGCTCCGGCGAAAGATGGGACGGCCCGGCCCGGCGGTGCGCGGCCGCGGGGAGCCCGCCGGCAGCGGCGGCAGCGGAGGCGGGTCCTGTCGGTCGCGGTGCCCCGCGGAGCTGCCCGCGGGTGTGCGCGCCCCGCGCGGGGCGGAGCGGAGGAGACCGGCCCCGAGCAGCCCCCGCCCCACCGGGCAGCGCCGCTCCGCCCGCACCGGCGGAGGGAAGGCTGCAGACACGGACCCGCACGCAACAAGCTGCCCTCACCTCGGCCGCCGCACCGCCCGCGGTTCGGCCTGGCCCAGCCCCTCCGTGGGGCAGTGCGGGTACCGGCTGCTCCCGTGGGGAAGCTGCGGCTGGTGCGGGCCCTGTCTCTCTTCCCTTAGTAGCACCGCTGCCAAGTGCTTGCTAGGACGTTAGCCCGTTATTCAATCTCTTCTAAAGGTTTAATGTTTTCTTTAAACTTAGAGAAATTTAAAAATTAAAGAAATTAAAATCACAACACAACCAACTCAAATAATTAAATAGAGAGGAAAGTAGAGCAACTGTAGTCGTATTTGCAGACCTGGATGCGAGCTCAAACAATCTAGTCGAAGATAGAGATCAGCAAATTCTGGAGAAAAGGGTGTTTTATCAGCAGCACTGAGCCAAGCTCGGGAGCAGTTGAAGCAGCTCCATGGGGCGGACAAGCTGGAGCCACAGGTGACCCGAGCACAACCTTAGTGAGCCTAGGCAGCAAACACCTCCTGCTACCGGTGTCCTGGTAAAGCGGGGCTGGGATCCACTTGGGAGGGAACGGAGGGTGTCGCAGATGAAACAGATTTGAGCAATTCCAGCCTATTTAGCGCACTCAGGGCGCAATCACCCCCTGCTTTGTGCTGGAGCTTTTCCCTGCTCTTGTTACTCAGGCCCCCTGAGGACACCTTGGCAGCTCAGGCTTGGTGACTCGACTCATCTAGTTCCTCGTGGTGATAAGTGCGTATGTTTTCTTGTTCAACCAGCAACTTGTTGTTTTTGCGGCTTAGCTTCATTAAGAGCTTTGTAGTTTTATTAGGTTGCTTATTTGAGGTGAAGTGAAATAAGTGTGCAGAGAAGCTTTGGAGCCCTAATCCTGTAAACACGGTCTGTATTAGAGTGAGAAACCGGAGAGACAGCACTGTGCTCAGAGAAGCGTTGTTATCTATGCCTCGGAGTACTTGCCCCGCGAAATAGACAAGTTTGGGGAGGGGGAAACACCACTCCTAACCAAAGAGGGACCAAATACAAACTGTAGGAAGCTTAAGGAAGTATTAGTATTGAAACAGTTAATACTTACAAACTAGGATTATTTCCCTTCAAGATGAAAATAGTTGACGTAAACAACTGAATTAAGATTGGGGCTTTTTATCTTATTTTTTTATCTTAAAATTCACATGCAAACTTTCATCTATTTAAGCCCTTCAATTATATTTCCCAGGCTCTCTCCAAGTGATATTAAGTCTAAAATTGCTGTTTGGGCAGCTCCTTCCAGACCCCTACAAGTAATGTGCTAGATTAGGTTATAGCATATGGCCCTGCTGAGTTACCCTCGGAAGATTTCCATGGTCCCTTTCAACCCATGTGATCTTGTGAACATGAGCGTTTTAACTGCGCTGGCTTTGCCTGGGGATCATCTGCTGCTTTCAAACTTCAGTTAACTCAGTGCAGCTTCTTAAATGTTAATCGCTTCAGAATTCAAGTCACATGAAAGGAAAGGTTGGGTTTTTTCATAAACACGGAGTACTGCATGCTTATCTCCGCATGATGATGTCTCCTGTAATGAGGAAGCTCAGCGGCTGAGGTCAGTACAGTATTTGGTATAGCTTCCTTGAAGTGATTGTACCTGTGTGACTCAGCGAGGGTTGAGTTACTGCAGACTGAGACACCGAACCCTTTCCACTCCTCTAGTGCTAGACGGCATCAAAAGAGAGTGGTAACCTATGCAGAAACATAACTGGAAAGTCTGATTTATTTTTATTTTTTTTTTAGGAACTAAGGGAAAGTAGAGAAGAAAAAAGTTTTACTGTTGATGTAATGCTAAGGAGCAACCTTATTTTCTTTTGGGGAATCTTCAAAGTAAGATCCAGCTCCTTGTGCATCTGCTGAGAAGAGCTAAGCAGCTTCTCAAGGTTCTGCAGTGCAAGTGTTTTGCTCTGGAGATGGAAGTTGTCTGTCTCCTCTTCTGGACATAATACATATATGCAATACATAATGCTTATTAATTCTCTGTGATTTCCTCTGAAGTATTAATTTGCTTCATCTTCTTAAACTCAAGTGGCTTTCCATAACTGTTGCCTTTATTTGCAAACTTTGTTGCCCACTGTTAACAGCGTGAAAAAGGGTGATCATGTGTTGTGTGCACAAAATGCTATTCTGGAATGGAGCATTTATTACTGCCATAGATAGCATAGCTCAACAGTCCGTTTGAGTAACCATGTGTTGGTGTAAGACTCCTTCCAGGTTGGAGGAAAAGCCACTTGCTGGAGTTGTTTTGAGAGTTTCTCTATAGAAAACGTCCTACATTTCCACAATGTGGTTGTGAGCCCTTGGATGAGACCCTTGATCTTGTCTGCTTTCCCTTTGACACATCTTATAGTCGTGGTTTCTGGACTTAGTGAAACCTTATCCTCATGTTCTGTGTCTAAGAGGGTAAAAAAAAATATTTTTTAAAAGAGGGTTTTGCACCTGGCATGAAACACCATGAGCAGCAGGTATTGAGGCAGCTCAGGGTACTGGCCACTACAGCAGATCATCTTCCTGTCCTTGGCCTTAAAAATTAGGAAAACAAAACTATATAGCTGCAAGGATTCTTTACTGCTTAATATTGGTTAAAGGGTTAAAAATTACTTCCCCCAAAAAGTGAAAAGTAGCTCAGTAACAGCTTTTGACTCCTCTTTTGGCAGAAGGTCTTGAGCACCAGTTGCAGAGGACAGTTGCAGCCTATAATCCCAGGTGGGCTGATGGATAAAGTTGTGATGCAGGTCAAACGGGCTCTCTTTTGTTTTCTTATGGTGGTTTTTGTTTTCTGCTCGACTGTGTTTATCCTCCTCAGCAGTTTTTCTTCAAGGCTGGAAGGCCCTTGCAATGCTGCTTCTGTTGTCTGTTTGCAATGGGGCTTGTCCCTTCTTGTCCCAGAGTTAGGCAGTGTGCAGCTGTCTGTGCTCCTAGAGGAAGCTGTGCTGCAGCATACCAAGTCTGCGGAAGTCTGAAGTGTTCTTAAAATAAAAACAAATTAAACTGTTGATAAACTATTAATAGCAAGAATTGCTTTAAGTCTTGAGTTTCACTCGGGATCTGTGCAGCCAAGCATTGATCAGATTGTTGAGTTTTTGCCAAGGTTAGGGAGGTGTAGTTAATTAGGCAAGTGGAACTAGGAACACATTTGGGGAGGATCTGATAATTTGCATTTAGGAGGACTGGACAGAAGGTAAGAGTTCGAGGGAGGAACTCACAGAGTTTCTGCATAGGTTGCTTAGTCCCATCTTGTGCTCAGACTGAGTAGAGCAGAGTCAGCCATTCCTCTGTGTCTTTTCCAAAAATAGTTAGATATGAAATATTTCCACACTTAGGGACCTTGGAAAATCTTTTGATTGCTTTTGCTTTAGTGTTTTCTAAGATCTACTGCCCAGCATGTATGAGGCTGAAGAAAAGGCAACAAAAATACAGCTTGCCTCCATCTGCTTGGCCAGTGAAAGCATCTCATCAGGCTTACTAGAACAACTTTACTGTAACAGGCCTCAACCCACTGGGGACAGATGCTGTTGGTTTTTTTGCAGATTAATTTTCTACTTCAGAATGAGGCCATAATTGTTATCCCTGGATGACAATGACTTGAAGATGCATAAATCAATGACATTTTTTGTAACTATTTTAGCTAGGCTGTGATAAAGTTCCTCGATTTCATTGCAAGGCTTGAGTTCTTGGCTCCTCTGTTAAGTTTATTGGAAACTAGACAAATGTAGGACTGTATTGCATTCACCTGATTCAGGTAACATCTTTTTGCTTTTCTTAAAGATTTTTTGCTGGTTTTACCCAGATAAATTGTAGGTCTGTGGGGAAAAGAATAAAAGAAACATAAACTGGTGTACTGGCAAGGAAGAGGTCATACAGTTATTCATGTAATGATGCTGTACCTCATTTTTTCACTTCCTCTCATCTATTTTATCTGTCCAGACTATAAGAGCTTAGAAAGTTGGGTCAATCCTTGTCCTGAAGCTTGGGAACATATTTAGAATATCCTGAGACCAAAGGCTTCAGATGTTTGGCAAGGCTTATGTTGGTGAGTGTGAATTCTCCTCTAAACACTGGTCAGACCCTAAGAGCTTGCCTGGCCTTTCTCAGGCTCTTTGCAATGGGGGAATCTAGTTATATGCATGGCTGGAGTGTTTGCCTGGCTATTTTTATGCCACTTGTTTTCTGTATGTGCAGCTGTAGTCAAGTGTTGCTTCTCCATCCCAGACAACTGAGATTTTCCATAACCTTTGACTGAGGGGGAAAAAAAATTCATCACAGCTCCCCTTCACAACAGGCAGCACTTATATAGAGTTTATATTATAAAGATGATATCTTTTATTTTATTTCTAATTTTTTGGCAAGTTGCTTGCATTGGTGTTGCACTTCTTTCCACTAATGTCTGTGTAGTAGAAGTAGTAACTTGCTCAGATCAAAATGGGAAGAAGCAGGGAGGATGGACACACAGTAGCCTGAGAGCAACAGTGGTTTTCTCACTGCAAAGCACAAGCAGGGCTCATGGCAGAGCTCAAGGGTAGGGCTGTGCAGGAGAAGGGATCTGAAGCAGGGAGAATTAACTAAAAGCTCTTTCATCAGTCAAGGAGTGATGGTGGTTACTTGGAGGAAGAGCTCCCAGCACCCACCTAGATGGATACTGGTATCCAGGCCACAGGCAGTGAGGAATGCCACAGCCTTTCCCTGGCAACAGGGGGCAATGCTGACTGCGACTTTGTGTGGTGTGAGCAGGTTAATGACCTGCTCAGCTGGGTGGAACAGCTCCAAGATGAAGTGATGTAGCTCAGGGAAGAGGTGACAGAAGGGAACAGCAGGTAACTCTTAGTGGAGCAGAGGATTCTGTAACCAGGCAGGTGAATCCCAGTGGAGCAGAGGATTCCATAGCCTCTCATCAGCAAGCCCCTCAGCCTGCCTGTTGTAACCTGCCTGAGCAGGGTCACTGGGAACAGGTCTCTGCCAGACCAAACAAATGAAACAAAAAGAGCAAGCACATTCTTTTAAGAAGCACATCACCTATAGTGCCCTTGCAGAACAGGGATGGGGCTCTGCAAGAGGAACTTGCTGAGAGCAAGGATGAGGGCTCACAAAAGCCAGTAGAGCCACCAAGACCAAGGATGAGGGCTCACAAAAGCCAGTAGAGCCACCAAGACCAACTCTCCTCAGGTCAGCCATCAAAACTGACCCTAGTAAGATAAATCAAAGGGTCTTTGTAGGTGACTTCCCACTGAGGGGAGTGGAGGGCCCAATATGCAGACTGAACCTGCTTCACAGAGAGGGCTGCTGTCTCCCTGGTGCCCCTATAAAGGATGTCATTAGGTAAACTTCCCACCCTTGTGAGTCCTGCAGACTATTACCCACTTCTGGTCTTTCAGGTGTCAAGGTAAGGGCCATGAGGATGATCAGAGGGCTGGAGCACCTCTTCTATGAAGACAGACTGAGGCAATTAGGGTTGTTCAGTCTGGAGAAGAGAAGGCTCTGGGGAGAACTTATTGTGGCCTTCCAGTATCTTAAGAGGACTACAAGAATCTGGGGAGGGACTTTTCAGGATGTTGGGTAGTGATGTGGCTAGAGGGAATGGATTAAAACTAGAGATGGGTCAATTCAGATTAGTCGTGAAGAATTTCTTCACCATGAGGGTGCTGAGACACTGGAACAGGTTGCCCAGAGAGGTGGTGGAAGCCCCAGCCTTGGAAGTTTTACAGACCAGGCTGGATGGGGCTCTGAGCAACCTATCTAGTGGGAGGTGTCCCTGCCATTGGCAGGGAGGTTGAAACTAGATGATCTTTTAAGGTCCCTTCCAACCCTAACAGTTCTATGATTCTATAAGAGAAGTGAATACTTGGATGTATATTCTTTCTGTTTTACTTGGGGATTCCTCATCAATTAAGTGCCCTATCATTTGATCTCTTGCATCAGTTTAGCAAGAACCTAGACTGAGACATTCTAAATAAGAGATCCCCTTACTCTAGGTTATTGGCAGGTATTTCTGTATAAGCATGCATATGTAGAAATTACTTTCTTCTTGCTTAGAAAACAGTAGCAAAGTTTACTTTGGTAGCTAACAGAAAACTAGCAGTCATATTATTCATTCTAGCCATAAATGAAGACAAAAAGGTTTCATGACCCTTCTGACCAATATCCTGAAGAGATTCTCAATGTGAATAAATGCAGCACAGATTTTTGACAGGTGAGCTGCTTCATCTAACTTCTTTTGATAGGGTGGCAGAGATGCAGGGAGAAAATGCATTGCTTGCTTTAGGGAAGCTTTTCTGTTCTGGGCCAGTGAATATAAAGAACTGTTTGTCCCCCAAGAGCTGGTTTATGCAGTCAGGGAGAGCAGGCTGATCTCAGATGACCATATTCAAAGATCACTATTTTATACAAGGAGAATAAGTTGAAATACAGGCCACTTCTTTTCCCACCTGCCTTGAAGACAAGAAAGCTAACACACATGTCTTTGCATGGATTCTGCTGATGCTTTGCACAAAACAAACTCCCCAGAGTAGGTAGGGTATTTGTGTTCAGACATCACTGTATTTCTCTATCATATGCCACATCTGTATATCATATATTCTGGCAAAAACTGATCTTCCAATAGCACTGCATCTGCTATGCTGGGTACTGCAAGTTACCTGTTTACTCTTAACTCTTTTTACAGATTTGTTGTTATAGTGAGAAAAGTGAGGTGTCAAATTTTAAACTGTTATCTCTGCTGATATATTCTGTGTGCAAGTATCAGTTGATGCACATTAAAACAAGATAGTGAAGAATATGCTTTGCACTGAGGGCAAAAAAAAAAATGTTTCCCTCCCTTAATTCCAGTTTGGTTTGTTTTTTATGAAACTAACCCTGACCTCTGCCTGAGAGCACAGAGGGTTATAATAATTTGTGTCTTAATTGGGAACTGTGACCAGTAATCTGTCAAATCTAATTTCTCCTCCTGAGAAGACTTGCAGTCAAATGCAAAATATTTTGCTCTAATATTTGGTGTTTGCTTTAGGTCTGCCTTAGCAGATTAGAGCAGTGATTGGAGCACTAAAAGATTTTATGCTTAACGTGTCACTGGAGGAAAACTGTTTTGCAATGTGTTTTATACAGAGTAAGCAAACAGCTTTGCTTGAGAAGCCTTGCTGACCCTCCTCGGGCTGTTGATAGCACTCCTGTTGACTTGCTAATGCCAGCAAAGGGCACTGATTAGCCTGAAAGCTTTGGATGAAGTGAAATGCAATGGCAACTGATGGGTAGTGGGGTCCTAAATAAGTCCCAAGGTCTTAAAACAAGGTCATTCTTTTGGTCACCCAACCACAGGTGTGGGCTGTTAATGCAAAGACAAAACTGAGACTATCTTAATGTCTGACAAACCAATTTATTTTCATGTGGGAAATTTCTGTCTCTACTGATTTTGACAATTTTAGTCTGGGAACAAGGCAGATGAGAACTTTTCTTATTAGCTAATTAACAGGCCTCTAATTTACAGCCTCTACCTGAAAAGCTTGTGCAAAGTCCTTCTTCTATCTGTTTTATGCAAAATTTAATCTACACCTTGCCATTCAGCTAAACTACTTCATATCCTTGTCATATCAAAGCATTCTAGTTTCATAAAATAATCTTTCTAATTTCAGAACAATCAATCAGCAGTTCAGTTTTTCTCCATTTGGGATAGTTAACCATTCTAAGTACTTATATTAAATTATTTTGGGAGATAACATGTGGCTTAAGCTACCTAAACAAAAATACTCAGTTGTTGAAATGAAAATCTAGGTGATGTCAGGCAATTTTAAGTAAAAAATTAGCCTTATTTCTTGAAGTAGCATGTGTAAGAAGCCTAGAAATAATTTTGTGTGAATCCTGTAATATTGGACAAGCAAACTGAGCACATCAGATTTCTTAACCATCCTTAGCACAGAGAACAGGAACTGACTTGATGGCACTGTAAGATTACTCCACTACAAACACATGGAGCAGACAGAAAGGTGAACTGCACAGAGGTGAGGAGCTGCTGTCAGACTGCTGCTTGCACCACTTGGCTTGGGCTTCTCTCTAACATGTTCCTGCCAAGCGTGGGCTCACTCTGGTGCTGCAGATGGATTTGCTCATTTGCACATTTACAAGGTGTAGTGTGGTTTTCAGACCTGAAAAATAAAGCCAAACTAAAAAAAACCAAAACCACACACACCCCCAAAAAAAACCCCACACAAAAAAACCAAAACAAAAACTCACAAAGCCACCCAGCATACATTCAAAGCTTCTAAGTTGTCTATTGGTGTGCTGTGCAGCATCTTTCTAGCCTCTGTTCCTTGATCCTGGAGCAAAACAAGCTACATGAAATCTAGTTTCTTGGATGTCTTTAGATACACTGTTAAGAGGCAAGAACTGAGGAATTGCTACAAGTAGGATGAATAAACCAAATCCTCTTAGACATTTAAGATATTGCTTGAAGGTAACTATATTCATGCTTAAGCTTGCATTATTTAAACAGGAAAAAAAGATGGTCCTGACTTTTGAAAAGTCAAAAACCAACACCTAGAGACAGGGCTTCTTGCAGTGCTTCTGCAGCTTCTGTCAGTGTTGTACACTTCTGCAGCTTCAGAGGAAACATCTCTTTCCTGATGCTTGTTTCAATGCTAAATTCAGTTAGGGAAGTAAGATAATATAAATTTCTGTGCTCAGCAGAACCCCAATCCAGCCCCTAACTATTCACTAAGTAGTCAAAAGTTGAACTCTTGAAGCACATTAAATTACTAAAAGCTGTGGTAATACCTTCCAGGCATAAAGAGGACTTTAATTTCACAGTAGTTTTCTTTGTGTGAACTTTGTTTTCAATTTCAGCATTTAATAAATGGCTAATCCCAGATTCTCTGTAGTTTGGGAGAAGCATGTTTGAGTGCTCATTAAGTTAAATCACATTCCACTTTAAAAAAAAAAAAAAAAACTAAGATAATATTGTTTCCAATATTTACACCCAGCATTTACCAAGCTATCTCTGTAAGAATTAAACAATTCTGGGCCAAAATCCAACTATGACTAATTTTTTCAGGGGCTGCCAGCTTGGCAAAGAGCTAGGGAGTAACCCAGTACCTGTTTTGAAAGCCATGACTGAGGAATCCAAAAGTCTATTCAGGTCTCTGTTGGTACCTTCTCAGATTCAATGTAAAAGAAAAAGAAAACAAACCAACAAACAACCCCTAAACAAGTAATAGCTTCAGAAATGAAATGCTGATCACTGTTGAGGTCTGTATGAGTGCAGGACAGGCTTACAACTCCAAGTTATTCTACCCAGAACATTAGTGTTAGTAAATGCTTTTTGAAAGATGTGTGTGCCCTGGAGAGTGCAGCTTGCAAACAGATGTTTGGAAATGTTTCTGTGGGTTTTATTGCTAAAGCTGATCCAAGCATGTTACCTGGATGACAGACACTTGTACCTGTTTCATTCTACAATGCCACTAGAAGTGGAAAGTTGGAGCTTGGTTAGCTAGATTCCTGTGCTAGAAAGGTACTTGCTGGTGTCCAACTGAAGAGAAATCCTTTTGGATGACTGACATTTCCCAGGCTCCTTGCTAGTCTCCTGTAGAGCTCATGTTTGTTTCTTTTTTTCTCTAAAAGACTCTGGAGGCCATGTGGATGTGGGCATAGGACACATGGCCAGGAGAGGGGAGGCAGCACTGAGTGGTCCAGGGCAGGCCTAACCACCCTCCTGGGATCAGGGACAGAGACCCATGGGCCCGGTGTTGTCTGAAGAAGTGGATTCATCAGCTGATGTGTAATTAATCCAGTTCTCACAGGCAGAGACACATTGCTTATTTATTTCATGGTTGCACAAACCTGCATGCTTGGTGGTTTCCCACAGATCAAACTCTCTGTGTTGTATCTATTACAAAGTTAGTAAGCTACAAGATCACCCTTTTTACAATCATTGGTTAGTAAATTCCATAAACTCTAACACTGCTGACTCCATACTTCCACTACTACACATGCTCAGGACAAGGGTCTCTGCTTGCTCAAGGGTCTTTTTGACCTATGGGTGTGATTTTTAATATTATAATGAAGCTAGTTCACTTAAGGATAAATCTAATTTTTGTTTAACTGACATTACAAAACTACACAAAAACACTGTAATATCTAAATCCATTTGGTTTATATGTTTTTCAGGATGTCTCTTCTTCAAGGGCAGACAGTTCTTGATTAAAAGTTCCTAGACTATGTCAATAACTTCAAGGACAGTCTCACTGTTATACTCACTAATACAGTTATCAAAAGGCCTAACTAAATTTGTAATCAATGTGGGGACAGATAACATTTCCCCCCTTTGAGACTGATATAAATATGCTTTATGTCACAGTTTAGAAGCTTACAAATACATTTCAAAGTACATTGGAAAGTCACATACATGCATACAAAGACTAATGAGGATACTATCACAGAATCACAGAATGTTAGGGGTTGGAAGGGGCCTAGAAGATCATCTAGTCCAACCCCCCTGCCCGAGCAGGATCACCTAGACCAAGTCACC